>JAKSZP010018433.1:0-266526 GCA_022478985.1 Massospora cicadina | reverse complement strand
TGTCTACAACGACTCTTCGCTGTTCTGTTCCTCCTCAACTACTAACTCATTACTCTTTCAGTTGCTCATCTCGCTTATATATCAGCGACTTCAGATGATATCATTCTCATAGCTTAGGCTATTCTATTCCGCCAATTCTCATTGGTTTCAGCTACTATTCTTCAACTCTCTATTGTCCTAATTTGAGTCGATCAAGGTGTTTGTCAAATGTCAACATCGCCTTATTGCCTTATTTGGAGTTGATCCAATAACATCCTGTTATAACCCAAATTTGCCTCGTTTCAAGGAGCTCAAATAGTTCGAAAATATCATCCTAGATGGCAGATTCTCACCAACCCGTCATAACTCTTCAGGGCTTATCATCCAGTCATATCATAGTCTTGACATATCCCAAAATCACTCCTAAGTCAGTAAATTAGCTGAACCAAGGGTGGTAGCTAAAAAAACTTCAAAGAATTTAGAGCTATGCCAAAATTACCCACATTCCATAATGGTAGTGCCCCTGCATTCTTTCAATTGGCTGACATGATAATGTTTAGATATGAAAACGGTCAAAAAGCTTTAACTATGATGAACCGTTTGGACACCAAATGTCAGAATTTGGTCTTACCCATATAGAGGGGGATAGTTGGTCCTACTTGGAGGCCAAAGTTCTCATAATGAAAGAATTTGAAAATCCTATGCATATGTCAAAGTGCAAACAGGTTTTATGGGAATCTAATTTCAGAAGGAAGAGCCCTTAGCAAGTTTTGCCAATTGATTTTACCAAGGATTACAGATTTTGGTTGGAGCAAACATACTGGATGATTTTAATGCATGGATCATAGTGCAAGTGGCCCTTTGGACCTATCGCAATTAACATTAAATGATGTCTTCCATGTTTGCAACTGAGATTGCCACCTCACAAATGGTGAATAATTTGAAGGTATTAAGAGCTACATTTGATGTCCCTAATAGAAGCTTCAAACTGAGTCCAGTGCAATTTTTGAATCCTATGAAGGGGACTGAGAGCATTAAGGAGACCAAAAATCAAAACATGCCATGAAATAAGCCCAAGGAGTTCAAGTGAAAAATAAGAAAGACAAAATCTAGTTTCAGTGTGGAGGAAAGGGTCGCTTAACAGTTCAATGCAAGAAGCAAAAGGAACAAATTAACATGGTCCAGGCAAAAGAGGCCAAACCCACAAAGGAGCTGGGAAAAGGGCCCATGGCCTAGATGGGGAACAGTCTAGAGCTGCGGATAAACCCAATCCCCCTAAGATCTTGTATAAAGAAATTAACATTAGTGATCTGTTTGTTGATGATCACGCGCAAGGTCAACTTTACCAAGTGGTCAATTTGGATGTAAACTTAGTAACAAGATCTGAAGAAAAGGGGATTGACCCCCAAGAAATAAGGAAGTTGCTCGCCCATATGCATGACAACTAGTGGACAAAATTCAAGCCATAGAGAATCCAGAAGAGTTGACCAAGGTCAAATTAGATGAGCAAACCTGTCTATCCCCTTAGCGCAATTAAGGAATCATTCCTGATCTATTTATGAAATTTATTCACACCCTTGATTTGGTAAAAAACGCCGCTATAGACTCAGTAAATAATTTTATAATATTCTGGTTGTACATATATTGATATACTGTCTAATTGAGTATGGGTGCAAGTAATAATTGACAGTGGAGCGCCTATCAACATTGTCTCAACCAATCTAGTGAAGAAGATGAGAATCTCTCCCAATTTGGAGCACAAGAAAGAATATGGGACCACCAGGCCAAATACAACCATCTCCTGTGGAGCATATAGTGCTTTACCACTCCAATTTGGATCACTAGTGGCATCCGCTCCAGCAATAGTTTTGGCCATTGAAACTACAATATTATGATCAGGACCGAGCTTCTATGAAATTAAGGAGTTAAATGTAACTTCACTGATAATACATTGACCATATTGGATCAGACGTTACTGCTAGTATATCAGAGAGATGGGGAGCTCCACTGACCAGGAGAGACATTTTCATCAGCCTTATTTACAATGATAACACTATCCTGATTTGCTACCAATTGGTTGGGCGAAATGAAGAAAATGATGATGGAAATCTTGAAAAATGGGAAATTCCGTTGTAAACTAAGAATACAAGAACAATACCGCCAGGATCACAGTTCATAGTTGAAATGGGATTGATGTTGGAGATACCTGAGCTGTTGTATGGAGAAGTCAGTAGCCCCTGGTAGAAGTTCAGAGCAGAGCCATGGGCAGCTCCTGGAATAGTTATCCTGGGCTATGGAGAAATTCATTTTCTCCTGGAAAATCTGAGTGAAAACTGATGAAAATTGAGAAGAATCAAATCATCAAGTTTTTTCATCTTATCCCAAAGGCGGAATTGAGGTAATTTCACAATTTTGAGACCTTGATGAGATGGGATTACTGACAGGGGTAACCAAGAGCATCAATATTGGTTATTTTATATGCAACTCGCTGATCTGATAGACAGACAGACAGCAGGAAGAGTGCTCAAATTATTCAAAAAGTATTGAGAATTATTTGCTCAAGACAACCAAAATTTGGGATGTGCGAGAAATGTATCCATAAATTTGACACTGGGGAAAATTTGTGATAGGGATGAGATCAATTTGACAGTTAAAGGCTGCCAAACTGGTAGTGAAAGAAGAGACCGGAAAACTAGTGTAGCACGGACTTCTTGTTCCATCATTGAGCCCTAGGCGATCCCTATCCTGATTGTTAAGAAGAAGGATGGCTCAAATTGGGTGGTGATTGATTATTAGAAGCTGAATAAAATAATGAAGAAAGATTTTTATTCACTACCATAAAATGAAAATGCCTTAGATTGATTGGGAGAAGTGAAGTATTTCTCCACAATGGATCTGATATCAGGATACTAGAAAATTAAATTGCAACAGAAGACCAGGAGAAATTGGTGATCATCCTTGCGCAGGTGCTGTATCAACTTATTAGGATGCCCCAAGGTCTTTTAATGCGCCTACAACGTTCCAGAGGGCCATGAATGCCACATTAAATGGCTTGAAGTTGTCATTCATCCTGGTGTACTTTGACAGTATAAATGTGTTCAGTAGGACCTTTACTGACCATTTACGCTACTTGGAAGAAGTCTTCAAGAGACTGTCTGCGGTTAGCATGAAGATCAAGCCTAGAGAGTTCCACTTCTTTAATAAAGAGTTGGAATATCTGAGATTCTTTATCAATTATAGTGGACTGGAGCTGCAAGGCCATAAGATTGAGGCCATAGCGAATGGCCATCCTGAGAAGTGTCCAAGATATCCAAGTGTTCCGTGGAATAATCAGATACTACCAAAGATTTATACAGGATTTTGTGAAGTTTGCTGAGCCCCTCTTTCATTTGCTGAAGGATCCAAAGAAAGGATTTGTTTAGAATGAAAAAGCCAAGAGTTCTTTTGATGAGTTATATCACTATTTTATAGATTCTCCATATTGAAATATTCTAATTTTAATCAAAAAATATAATACAGACTAATGCTTTGTTAGCAGCAATTGGATTCATCCTGAAGCAAGTAGATGAGCTTGGGGATGAGCATCCAGAAGCTTATGTGAGCAGGACGTTATTAACTGCTTAAAAGGATTTAATTGTTAATGAGCATAAATGTCTTGTAGTAATTTAATATATGAACAGTTTCAGGTGTATATTTACAGAACGCACTTTAAAGTGGTGACGGATCACTCCTCACTGTGTTGGCTACACAATTTAAGGAAACTGGAAGTACGACTGGCCTGATGGGCGTTGAAGCTACACACTTACAATTATGAGATAACTCACCGAGTAGGAGCTTCTCGCCAGAATGTAGATAACTTATCAAGGTTATTAATGGTCCAAGTGGAATACCAGCAAGTGAAAGAGCTATGTTTAGAAGAGGGTCAGTGGAGAAATCAGGAATGAGCTCCAAGAAATTCTTGGTGCACTTCAGAAAGCGATGGAAAACAATGAGACCAAGGATGAACAAATTTTTAAGATTATTGACAGGAAACAATTATTATTCCTAAGAACATTGGAACAAGCGGCAATAGTTCAATTTGCACATAATCTTGTCAGGCATGAAGGCCTGAGGAAGATGACCAATAACATTTTCCAGTACTATTACTGGGAGTCCATCAACTATGATGTAGTGAACTATCTGGCTTATTGTGTGGTGGGCTAGCTGCATAAGACCCACAAGAACATGACTGGATTTTGACTGGCCACCCTGGATTTTCTTGGCATACGGTGTTCATAAATATGATGAGACCACTAACCATGAGTACAGCGGGAGTCAAATACATCATAGTTTTGATTGACCGTCTGACTGGATGGGTCAAGACGAAGGCTATGGAAAAGTAGACACTACAAGGACTGTAAGGTTTATCCTAGATCAAGTCATATTCCGCCATAGATTCCTGCAAGTCTTGTTAAGTGACAATGGAATGAATTTCACATCTGACGTGATCCCAAAATTGAATAATATAGTTGGGATCTGAGAAATCATGTCAATACCTTACTAACCAGAGACAAACGAACTACTAGTATGGGTCAATGGAACACTGGCTGTGACTCTGAGGAAGCTAGTCGCAGGGAGAACTTCTGCACTGGAAACACCTTATTTTGGTTACATTTATAAATAACATAAGTCAGCATATGGCAATGGGAAAAACGCTGTTCAAATTACTGTTTGGAAGAAATGCCACATTGCCAGTGATTCTATATTAATTGGTTGAACCAATATCAGGGATGAGTGTTAAGCAGTACCTGATCCAATTGTCGAATATCCTGACCAAGATGCAATCACAAGCATTTGATACAACCTTGAAGAGAGAATCAAGGCAAAAATGATGAATGATAAGAACTGACCGGCATTATCAGAAAACCAAGAAGGCGAAAAAAGCCTATTGTAATACACATGGTTTCAGAAGAAGAAACAAACATGATTTCAGAAGAAGAAACACGTTAGATGCATTGTGGGCAGGTCCATTTAAGATTATTGCTAAGATGGCAATGGACGCCTATTCCATCAAGAACCTCTTAGATAGAAAGATTGTGAATCAAGTCTATGCTAACTATTTAAAGCAAAGGATTAAAAAAAAATAAAAAGGGTGTTCCCAAAGTGCCGCTGAATCATTGAGATGGTTATGTCCTGAAAATTTTTCAAGTCCTAATAAATGGACGGCTGAACCAAAGTAGATGGTTAAGTCTTAAAAAATAAAACCTCTGAACTATAGAAAACTGGTAGGTCAGAGTATACTTAGGAACCAGTTTAAAGTAAAAATAAAAATGGGTTGCTGAACTGAGTGAAGGTCATGTCCCATATAAAAAAGAGAAAATTAAAAAAAATTGATAAAAACATAGTATAAAAATTTAATAAACGCATATAAAAATATATATTTTTATACTTTTTTATTGGTTATCCTAAACTCAGGGTAGATTCCGCCTATGTCATCTCTTGGGGAGGGAGGATGTATAACAGTAGGGGTGAATAAGCTTTCAAAATCTTTTGGATTCAGACGCTAGCAAGGACTAGACCTACTCAAAGCCAAATTCATTAAGCGTAGGCTAATATTTGTAAGAATGCAACGGGGAAAGAGATATGTAGATATTGGTACTTGCCAAATGCAATACCCCAAATTGGGGAGAAAAGCAGCAGAACAAGAAGATGCAGTCAGCAAATAACCCCAAGTAATCCTGATATTGCATTAGAGATGAAGGATTGGTCTTGAGCGCTTGCTGACAGGCTTCATTAAGAACATTGGGCATATGAGCCAGCATCAAGCAAGGGGTACTAGGAGAGGGTTGCCAAATCATGCCCTCAATCAAAGCAATAAGGGGAAGAAGTTAATGGGATGCGCCAGAAACGATATAGTCATAAAGGGAGTGGACAGCATCCTGCAGACTATGACTATGAGCTTCTTGGATGCAAAAGAAGAATGAGCAATGGAATAAAGAAGAGGCATAAACTTTCTTTTACTGCTCGAAGTCACTTTTGAGCGATTTTAAATTTAAAGTTTTATTTACTCACAGCCGTCTGCCCACACTTATTCTTTGATGTCCTTGGCTCCGCCGCCTGCCACCCCAGTGTGGGGCAGCAGTGCACCCCCACCTAGCATTTTCCGCCCTGCGGGCAAGCACGTTTGGATGGTCTCAAACAGCCCGCCCACTGCTTCCAACCATTTTGTCCCCCCACGGGACTTAGCGCTCCACCTGGCGCGCGTCCACCCTTCTCGCCCCCATCCTCTTGCCCTCCCTCGCTCTGCTATTAGCTATTGCCTCAGAGTGGACTATGGGCGTTTGTTCCCATATGCTGATAGGGCAATTATTGAGTTAGCCACTGCAGCCTTTGCGCCAGCTGGCTTTATAGACTTCCGCCCTTTTAAGGGCTACTTTGACGTTGGGTTCCAATCTGAGGAGGATGCTGAAGCGGCAGCACAAACTCCTCTAATTTATAAAAAACCCCTATTCTCACAACCCGTACTTGCCTCCCTTCAGACACCACGCTGGTGGTATCCTATGCAAATCTCCCATCCCACCTTCCACCCCAGGTTTTGTATGACCAGTTGGTTGCGGGGCTCATGGCTTATGGCACTAAGACCAACCTCATCTTTGCCATTCCATCTGGTGCGGAGCGTCTTGCTGCTCCTCGGGCAACAGCCACCATCATACCACACCACCCTACCATAGCCCAACAAATCCCACCCCGCGCTAGTGTGGCTGCTGCGCCTGATCATTTCTTTTAGGCTCAGGTCAATAATGATAGGCAGATTTGTTCCCTCTGCTTTGGCCTCAACCATGCAAAAAGAGCATGCCCTCAGGCCAAGTCCGCTGCTGCGGCTTCTGAGCCTCCTTCTGGAGGTTCAGTATGGGGCGCTTTGCTGCCCCCTCCCACCCTTCAATCTTGTTCAGTGGGCCCACATAGAAAATCAGCCCCCCCAAAACCTCCAGCCTCACTCTCCCACCTAAATCTACACCAGCCAATCAGAGCAATGCTTGGACCACCATTGGCACCCAAGCAGCTGCCCATTCGCCCAATCCCACCCACCCAAATTCGAACGCCACTATTCCAGTGAACCAAAATCCATGGGATCTATTGACTGAAACTGACAAATCAGGTAATGTCCTCATTAGTAAGAATACAGGTCAACCTCTCTGCCAAGGCGATTATGGTCGGGCAGAATTTTTCCTTCCTGACTTTGATGAAACCCCTAACCCTCGCCATTTCGCTCCTCTGCCCAATACAGCCCCCTTCCAAAGTGATCACCAGCTCGCCTTAACTGCGGTGGCCTCTCCTCATTGCCCAAAACTATGCACCGCGGTGGCCCAGTCAGTGGCTCAGCTCCAGCATGGCCTGCCCACCCTCTTCTTCCCCCCCGACTTTCCTGAATCTCCCTGCAGTGACATCTTGAAACTATTCGATGATGCTGAAGTTGCTATTATGTATGTTGCAACGATTGCTTCATTCAACCCCTCAGCCGAAATCACCCGCCACAGTATCTCCCTTTTCACCAAACTTCCTAAAGCCCGCAAAGAAGCTGAAGTTCTCCTTGCAGCTTTTGCTGAAACACTTATCCGTCATTATCTTGATGCAGAAGAGGAAAACTCCTACTACGCTGACCTCAACCCCACTATGCGGATGCCCCAACGCCCTGGCTCTCTGCTCTGATCTGGTACTGTAACCAACATCCCTTGATCGAGGTGGATCTATCTGAAAACCAACCCCGACCCCTCCTCACCCTCTACCATGGTGGGTTAGCAGTTTCTGCTTCCCACCTGGTTAGTAGTTTTGTTTTGTCATTTTGAGTGTTGTGTTCGTTAATGTCCGTCCCCTGGTCAGCGTACCTCAAATAAGTCGAATGGAATAAAGAAGAGGCTGGAAGCTTCATGGCCCAACTTCAAAGAACTTGGCTGGCAAAACTAAGGCCATATGCTGCAATATTTTGATCTAGGATGTTTGTATATTGGAGGGGTTCAAAGCTAATGATAGAGCTTTGGTCACTCAGGTTCACAATTCTGTATAATAGAGTTCAAAATTTTTGCAATTTCTGATGACCAAATCAGCTGACAGAAAAGCTGGTTTATAAAATTGACTTAGCCAGAAAAGGAACTCCAGAAGCAAGTCAGATACAGCGAGGAATGAGTAATCAATATCATAGGGCATTGCTTCATGAGGTTTAAAAATGATGATAGGAGTATCTGCAAAAGGAGCTGAATCTTGGAAAGTATCAAGACTAATTTAAGTATTGATGACAGGGGGAGGATTGACTGTAAGTTGTTTAAGGCATTTGCTAATCTAGTTTCATTGGGGTTGGATATTGTTTCCAGTTGTTCCACAAAAGGACTGGCTATGGGCGCTTGACTGGGAGTATGATTCTTAGGGGGACCATAGAAGAGATTTCTTCACGCAGATTGACTCATTAGTTGGAAGAGCCGAGTATCTTTATCAGACAGGCTGTTGAGCAGTTGCTGGTACCAAGATTCCTAATTTGACTTTTGAGCTGGATCAGAGGGAGAATGTCAGACTTTTTATAATAGTCGACTTTATTCACTTTAATATCAATTAAGCTCTAATTTCAGAAAAAATAATCTCAAAATTAATGAGATAATTCGTTTAGAAAAGAATTAAGAATGTTATGAGCAAAGAAGTTATTATATGAAAATAACAAAAGCAAATATAATTGAGCATTCTTAATTGTGCACAAGACAAGAATCAATGGCAGTGACCTCCCGTCAAGGATGAGGAGGAAGATCAGAAAATGAGGATGCCAGATTAAGAATCCTGAATTTGACAGCGGGTCATATGCCCTGAAGGGTGAAACCAGATACCAGGAACAGTATTTTCATGAGTAAATTGATCAGCCCAACATGAAAGTGGGTTGTGAGGACCACGCTCTGAGGAGGTAGTAGCAAGGAGGAAAAGGAAGACAAATACATGCCAAAGGTTGTCCTGAGCGGCGCTTAGTATAGATTAACTGTGCTCTGCTAGAAACCAAGAAATATTAGAACTGGTACAAGGTGATATTCTCCTGTCCCAATCCTATTTTAACTGGAAATCTAGGCAAGATGGAAGATGTGTTGGGATTTTGCTCACTTTTCCAGCCTCCTAGATTACCTGTGGATTGCTAGGGGATAATTCTCTATGGCGAGTGAATTGGATATTGGTTGACCCCAATTTCAGGTTAATAATGTTTGGGGAAATTTTAGGTAATTCGCCAGGTTTGGATACATTGGGGATTGGTCCAGGTGAATGCTTAAGATCACATCAGGTAGATTTTCCAACGAAATGGGGGCATCTTATAGTTGATCAATGATTAACTATCAGGTGTATAAATTGGTATCAGTCATGTTTCATCAACAACCAATCGGTAATTGAATAAGCAAGCTGTGAGTGAGTGATGCAGACTGCAACTAGCATTTCAAGCAGTTGGTTTGCAACCTGCCATAATGGGTAAATTGTCCCATTACCTAAGCAGGTCGCTTACCATATATTTTTGGCTTGCTGGAATTGAGTGAGAAACGTTAGGGACGGTTTTCTGACTCTGTCCGCTTTAGATCTCAAGTTGTCCAATAATGGAATTCTAACCAGATGGAGAAGACCATCGCTGGTGAGGTGTTAAAGGGAAGTTTAATGGCAATGGCTGCCATTTCATGGTTGAGGCGCCAACTGAGGGTTGGGCGCCAAATCCCTCTATAAATTCCCCTGATATTTCACATTAATAAAGATCTCAATTTAGAATTCATTATTGGTTTGAGCTCTATTCATATTCAGGAAATTATTGCTGTGTGCCATAATTGGGGACTCTTTTGTCATATAAAGATTAAGGATTGAGGATCTTTAGAAGAGTAGCTGAACTTAAAGAGGAATTGCTGTAGACTCTGGATCATAAGATGAAAGGCTGTATCTTCTGGATCAGAGCGTGAATAAAATTAGGCGGATAAGTGATGAAGTCCATACAACTGAAATCAAGAGTATTTCGTAAAGAAGTACAGGCCTAGCATAGGACCAGAATGTGTTATATATTAAGCTACAGATAATAGTCTTAAAAGTATTAATCAACTATCAATTACTATTAGACAACTCTATTTGTGCACAATAACCTGTGCAGTTAACTTATAGGGAATTATTAGTCTTAAATGATCATTAAAAGTCCTAAATTTTTAACAGGGCACCAGCATAAGAGTTAAGCTGAATCCCCTATATATTCCCTTGTTATATAAATTTAATAAGGCAGAGTCTCAAAGGTTTTTTAGTCTCAAACATATCTAGCTTATTATAAAATTAATGTATTTTTGGCATTTTTGGATTAGAGTAGAAAATCAAATATATTGAAGCTAAATATTACTATCATGTCCTCTGCGTCTCCCATGTCAAGGGAGAGAAAGTGATAGAAGTTTCAACAATAAAGCCACTGAACTATAACTTCTGGATAAATCCAATGAGAGACCCTATGCCAGAATTAGATATCAATTCTTAAGAGTAAAAGTTTACTTAGAACCTCTGAGCCTAAATCCAATGGTTTTGCTCTAATGTCATCCAGAAGTTGCTAGCTTCAGAGGAGAAGTTTAAGGGAAAAGAATTCCCTTGTTATCTGGGGAGTTTATCAAGTACCTTCACCAATGATTTAAAGGAAGATTGTTGTACCTGTACTAAGGAGGATCCTGAGCAGGAGAAACATTTGGTTGTGAAAAGCTTAACTGGATACTAGTCTTCATACTAGTATCATTCACTCACATATATATCAGATTATTTATCCACAAATATTGATTTCACATATAAAGAACCTGTGCAATATAAAATATATGGAGATGAAGCGAGCTATAATCAGGAAAGAGATAGCTTCCGAGCTTAACGTTGGTGCTTAATCCAAAATAGGAAGTTGAATAGCCAAAGCTCCCAAATTTTCACATTATGGCAACGTAAGCTTCAACCAACTTTAACTTGGGTTAGTTATATTGATCCTTGGTAGTCCTTGCCTTTTCTATAATTTTTCTGGATTATTCATCTTCTTTTCTTGTATCTTTGACAGCATTTGCTTTTATTATTGAAACTCAATATGGCGGCTCCTATCCTAGGTCCTTTTTTAAATTTTTAAATTTATTGCAGGGAAGGCCGACCATGGGACGGACACTTCCGAATATGACTCAGGAAAGACAAACTTAGTACCAGGGGAGGCACCCAAGAGAAGCGATGCTATCTCTTGTTGCCAGCGGGAACGCCACTTATGGGGAGAAGGAGGGACGTGTGAAGGGGCCATAGCCACTATTGAGCACGTGTGGAGGAAGGGGTCTGATTTGATGAACTAGACTGGGAACCAGGAGGAGACCAGCTGTCAGCGACGCGGCGGGAGGTATCCAAACATCCATGCTTGAAAGTGGTCCACCAAATGAGACTGGAATCTGTGGACAGATTCTGGGAGGGTGGGGGTGGAGCCTGCGATAGCATCTAAGATGATCGTGTGGATGGTTCACATGGCGATTGCAACCACCAGAGCACGGAGGGAGGGAGGAAGGGAGGAGGCCATAGATAGAGCAAACATATCTCTTGACAGACTGAAGGGATGTGTTTGATCCTGGCCCAGTAGACGTTGAACTTCGCGCCATATCACTTTAGAGGTGGGGCACTTCTCCAGGCGTTGGAACGGCGGTCCATACTGGCCACACACAACACAGGATGATTGTAAAGCGTTATAGCGCTCAGCTGTACGATATACCCGCCTTAGGCAGCACCACACATGGGAGCGGACTTGAGGCTGCAACAGAGGATGGTGTGAGTATTTCCGGATAGTTTTTTGGGTCTCAATGGAATAAGGGATGTCCATCATGTCCAGGTAGTCCACCCTGGATAGGACATGGGGCCGAATGGGGATCACACCATCATGGATGGGTAGCCCCTGTACCTCTTGTGTGAACTGAGGAGAGGGGCGGCCTCTTTGGGTTGTATGTCCACTAATACGAATTCTCCACTCTGCGCTTTGCTTGGAGAGTAGGATTAATTTTAGTGGGTTTTAGTCCTGTGAGGACCTGTGGCCGATGTGTGTGATGCGAGGTATTTCATCAGGGAGTGGAGGTTTGATGGATTGTTGAGGCCCAAGGCTTGGGAGAAGTTGGAGCAGGCCGCACGGGACCAGTGTTGGGATGGGAGTGTAGGAGCGGTGACAGCCGCGATCCAGGTGCCCAGGATCTTGGCAGCATGGGCTTTGAAGTCAAGCAGGCCCATGCCACCTTGATGATGAGGCTAAACATGACCTCTAGCCGTACTGGTGGAGGGCGGCCTGACAAAAGCCATCCTTGCAGCAAGGCATACAGGAATTTAAAGAAGCTTGGGGAGAAGGGGATGGCGTGGGCTCCGAACCAGACTGGATAGGAGCGTAGAGTTGGCTAGAACAACCCTGCCAGTAAGGGTAGTAGGGTGGGCTCTGAGAGAGGCGATTCGCTTCGTCACGTTGTCCAGTATACAGCACTCCATTACTGCTGACGCGTATCCGCCTGCCTCCATCCACATGCCCAGATGGCGCACTGGTCCTATGGTAGGACGTGGCACGAAGGGGAGCACCAGTGGAGCGGTGTGTGTTGAGTTAGTAGGGCGTGGACGTGGGCGAGCAGATGGGCCGGGTTGGGAACTAATTGCTGGGGCCCAGCAGTTCTGAAACTGACCAAGGAGGATGATTCCGGTTTTGGAGGCGTTCAGTGCCGCGTTGCTTACCCGGGAATAAACCTGGATGAGGGCTTCAAGCGCGCGTGCATCTTTATTATTAGACACCCCTACTACGCAGTCATCTGCAAATGCCATCATCTTGACTGGGGTTTGGCCTGGCACATAGACCCCAGTGAGTTGGGCATTCACATTTCGCAGTAGTGGGTCAAGGCTGAAGTTGTATAAGAGTGGGCTGAGGGGGTCCCCTTGTCGTTAGCCCCTTTGAGGGCGGACTACTTCCGTTAGGAAGCCTGGGCCACGCACTGCCATTGTTGCAGAATCCGTGAGCAGCATAAACTCAGTTGATGAAGCGGGGGTAGGCGGAATTGATGGAGGCAGGCCCTTAGGTATTCCCAGTTTACTCTATCATAGGCCTTTTGTTGGTCCAAGAATACCAGTGCCCCAGAGGCTGTGGACTGACATGCATTAGCCATGGAGTGCACGTTATCCCAAATCAACCTTCTGGGGATGAAACTGAATTGTTCTGGGGAGATGGTGGCAGTTGCTACAGTCTTTAAACGGTTAGCCATGATTTTTGTTAAAATTTTGGTGTCTGTGTTTGTTAGAGAAATGGGGCGCCAGTTGGATAAGTCAAGCTTATCCCCTTTCTTGAAGAGTGTGACAGTAAAGGCCTCATGTCCTCCTGGTAGGAGGCGCATTTCCAACAGGATTTGGTTAAGTGAGGCGAGCAGCAATGGGGATATATATATGAAATATTTTTTGTAGAACTCATATGGAATGCCATCTGGACCTGGGCATTTTTGGTTTGGCGCACTGCAAATGGCTGTCCATAATTTATTTGGAGTAATTAAATTCATTATTTCCGGGTATCAGAAAATGGTGCAGATATGGGCTTAGTCATGAAATTCCTCCACTTCAGCTGGCTGAATTGGTTCAGCTCAGTATAACTTGGAGTAATATTTTTGCGTTTCAATTGCCACTTCAGCCAGTGTGTCCACAATGGAATTATCTGATCTTTGCACCTGTGTGCAGGCCATGCTCTGGCATGGTGCGAAAATTTTTTAAAAGAAATATGTGGTGCACTTGTCACCTTTTATGATGCGTGTGGCCCTTTATTGAACACAAACCTGATGTTTGTGTTGCCTTTTGAGTGTGTTGAGGTGGGCAGCTGCCTCCACCCACTTCTGGCCCCATGCAGGGCTATATCATGTAGCTGGAATGTTAGACTCCAAGTGTGCAATTCTTCCAGAGTGCGTAAGATAACTGCCGATGTGGCTCGTGAGCATCTGAAGGAGAGATGGCGATAGTGGCGGATGGTGTCCTCTTTGAAAGTTGCCCATGTGGAAATGGGGTCCACGCAAAATGGTGCAACAAACGATTTTGCCAAAGTTGCCTCTTCCACCCACGTGGAAAATCCTGGCGATGCAAGCTCGGGGGGGTGGATTTTGCACCAATGTGGGGCCTTAGCAACTGTGACAGGTAGGTGGTAGGTTATTGAGACCAGTCAGTGGTCGGAGAATTCCATTTTCGTTGTTTTGAAGTGGGAGATGTGGGGCTGGAATTTTGCTGGCATTAGAATAAGGTCGATGCGGGTCATGGACCTTAATTGGCCATTGTGGACGTGGGGATGTGTCATGTTTTTGAGCAGCGGGGCATGTTGCAGCAGTGCATCTATTAACCAAAGGGTGGCCTTTAGAACGCGTAGTTCTATGTGACCCTGTGGGGTGTGGGGTGAGGGAGGCCACCGGTCCATTGTTGAGGTTAGCCAACAGTTCATGTCGCCAACTAGGAAAGAATCAGGGGGTAGCTGGAGGGATTTGACTGACAAGAAAAATTCCTGACACTCGTGTGCACCATTTGGGGCATAGACGTTGATGATTGTGTGCGCTACATCAGCCCACAAAAAGGTGACAACGAGGACTCAGCCATTTAGGAATGTTTCTGAGGATGTGAATTTGAAAAAATCATTTTTCTGAATTAGCACCCACAGTGCTTCAACCAAAAGGATAGGGATAGGAGGAGCATTGTTTTCTAAGCTTCCTCGGAACCTCGTGGACAGTGGGACTCCTGGATGGCCAGGATAACCACAGGTAAATTGTGTTGTAAAAAACTCAGTTTCCTAGCCCAGGATGGGGAGGCCTTGAGTCCGGTGATTTTCAACATCACTAGAGTGAAGGTTTCCCCCATTGCACCTTAGGTGTGAGGGGGTGGGCCCCGGGCCCACCAGCCTCTTCTAGGTCCCCATGGGCTTTCACAGCAGTGCGGGTGCTAGCAGCAACGCTATCAGAGTTTTTGTTGATTTTTATGGAAAGAGTTGCGTTGGCTTTGCCTTCACTTTTTGTTTTCCTGACATTGGACGAATTTTTTGCGGTGCGGATGAGTTTGGTGCACCATCAAGCGGGTCAAAAAAAATTTCAGTTGGGATAGGTCCCAAGTCAGTTTTGATCGGAGCTTGGGTGCAGCGATTGGGTGAGATCAACTCTCCCATCAGATCCTCAGATTGAGTGGTCCGCTCAGCATGGGCTTCCCAATCTGATTGGTTGATGGATTCCCTAGTTGCTTCCACCGCGAAGTTTTCCATGTCCTCCTGGTGTTGTGAGTGTGGGATAGCGGTGGTGGCTTTGGCCACTTCCTTGGCCGTGGCCCTGCAGCCCTGCTTAGCCTTCTCCTGCTCTTGCGGGGAGATAGGCTTTACCAGTAGGTAGAAGCCTCGTGCTCCCCACGGGAAAGCCTCCTTGGTGCTTGTGGTTGGTTTGTAGTGTGCCTCTCCATTGGCCATGGCCGCTGAGGGGTGCTCTTGATATGTGACACCCTCTTTGATGGGGCATGCGTGCGCCTTATGGCTGAACGCATCACAGTGGGTGCAATTGGGGGGCGCGCTGTCCACAGTTACCTGGAATGGGTGGGTGGTATGCCCTGCGATGTCAATAAAGGTGGAGTGCGGGATCTGGGTTAGGTCCTTTGCAATCTCCTCGGTTGGGGTCAGAACTGCAATGGCTTTGCCAGTGCACAGGTGTGGCATCAGTATGAAGCGTTGCATCTTGAAAGATTGTATTTTGCCATATATGATGAGACCATCTTTCAGGTGTTGTTCCAAAATGTCATGTTTTACCGTAGTAGGCAAAAAGTCAAACATGAGGAAAATTTTGTTTGATTTTGTCCATCTGGTGCGTTTGGTTTTGATGACCCATTGCCCTTCAGGGAGGTTGATCACTACGTGCACCACTGCAGCCTCGTCTGCTGCTTTTTTGCTCTCAAAACCTAGGTTCAGCCAACCACGTGACATGTAGTGAGGTGTGACATACACTGCGGTCAGGAAAATTTTGTGTACATCTTCACAAAATTTTTCTCATAAGGACGTTTTTTTGGATGTCTAGATATACGCAGACTCTGAATTCCACCGACAAAAGTGGTTGGGAGTGTGTCATATTGATGTACTGGTTGCATTGTGCTTGCCATGCGAGTATCTCTGGGGAAATTGTGACTGCCAGTTTTTTAAGATTTTTGTCTATTCCGCCGGATTTTCTGTGGCGTTTTTGAACGTTGGAGGCCGCGGGCCTTCCACCTGCTCCTCTTACCTTGCTTGCCCAACTGCTCCCTGACATGGGCGCAGACTAATCTCCTCTGTGAGATTATCAAACTAGATTCAGTCTTGAATTAAATAGGTTGCAATAGTGATTGCAACGAGAAAGAAAAGTATCCTAGGTCCTTTTTTAATTAACTATGAATATATACTCCATCTTGGAAGATATATGCTAGAAGCCTTTTGAATGCAGTGCTATATTGTTCCACGACTATACTGCTAAACCTTTTTACAAATCTTGAATTCTTTCCTCTTCTTGAGGCAAAAACAAAATTCACTTTTTCTTTTGGCTTCTTCCTAAACATTGGACAGAAAAATATTTAGACGCACCACCTTTCTTAAAGCGGTTTTTTGATTTCACTGTTCATTTTAATACATCATGTTTCTCCTCATTAAAACTCAGTTAGAAAATTCCATATTCTTATAATTGTATTCCACTGTAGTCTGATCCTCATTAAACAGAACTTCCTGTTGGTTTCACCACTTGTTTATAAAAATTTGCTATATTGACTTGTGACTCTAAATTAGCATATAAATAAGTTATTGGTTCTAAATTCCATCCACATTTTTCTAAAGTTTGTTCACTTGCTGATACTTACTAACTGTGATCTGTGGCTTGAATTCAACTAACCCTGTAGTGAGAACCAAATGTAACCTTTTTATAGATTACAAGACTATCCCCTGTAGTGAGCATCAAAATATACTATTAAGTCTACTACACAGGTTTTCTGTGTGCAATTAATTATTTTTGATTAAATGAACATCAGGTAATTATAATGATATGTGTGGTGGATACTAGTATGAAGACTTTTATTCTGGCGAGATTAAAACCAAATTATTAATTTTGCTCAGGTTCTTCTTGGTACAGGTACTGGCAACCTTCCTTCATCCATTATGAATGTACTTGAATTCTTCCAGACAACAAGTGAAATCTTTTCCTTTAACTCTTCTTCTAGAGTTATTCAACGTCTAGACCAAAAGAACTTCTGTTTTCTTTTAAATTAAAAATTGGACTACTATCAGTTGGTTCAGAGGTTCCAAGGGAACTTCTCCCTTCCTCTATTGATGCAGGAACCGCAGAGAATGCAGACAATAAATAAAGGAAAATAACATATAATAAAAATGTCTTATGAAACATCTTTTTTAAAATGTGAAGGGTTATAAATTTTAATACAGGATAAAAATGGCTCATTGTGGAAAATAGAGAAGTGCTAATGCGTGACAACAGTCATCCAGTCATCCTCTCAAAGATTGATTCGCCCTCAACCAGACATATTTCTACAGATACATAATATAGTATGATGCAAGAAATAAGGAAGTGCTATTCTGACAACAGTTAGTCGCCAGTTTTCTTTATAATTGATATCAACCTTAATAAGGAAACTTCTTACAACCAAGTGAATTCCCCTTCACTCCAATGTACTTTTGACATCTGCCATTGTCTCTCATGGCTTCTTGCCATGCAAGAATTTAGATCAACGATGCCAATAAAATACTTATCACCTGTATTCCTCCATGTTAGGAAAGAACATCTGAAAATGAACCTCCAAAAACGTTTGATTTTTTATTAAATAAATCAAGGGATTATATGGGGAATTTAGCTTGACTATTATATTAGCTCCCCAATTATAACGATAGCTGTCACCAATAGATTAACATTCCAAAAATCACACCAGTTATAAATGAGGCATCTGCTCATACATCCACCTAGTTAGTATCCACCGCTGAATAGATTATGATCCCATTAGTTAGATTTTGGGATAGCATGACCATCTCCATCATCCAACCCCAGTAAATTGTCCTTTTCAGCTAACATCTTGATTATATAGTGAGACATATTACCAATTATTAGCATGTCACATTTTCTAAAAGTTTAACACAAGTTTATGTCAACAAAAGCGTTATCAGCGCTCAGTTCTACAATGGTCCCTAAATTGTTTGATGACAAACTCTCACTAGATAATATAATATCATTCATATATAAATGGTTGAATTAATGATTGAACATCTTGTTAATTGTTGGGGATCTTTCATAATGGAATTTTAATAATCTAACTGATCAAATCCTTGTGGATTAATTTTTATTTGTTAATGAATTTCACCAAACAATAGTTACCATTTTAATTGTTCACTATTACATCCGCCAAATGTTTTTGAGCCCTAGTAGATAAAATAGATAAGCTCATAATATCTGGAAGCTGGATAGTGTAGGCATATTGAAATTTTGACAAAGAGTCTATTGGAATATTTATATGACCACACCATCAAACTAAAACTAGATAAAGCTTTATTTAAACTTGATTATCTGGCTTATAATATATACAAGCTTATAGTTTTTGTTATATGGGTATTGTTTACTACAATATGTTAATTGATGATAGTAACCAATTATATGACTACTTGTAATTCACAAGGGATTCAAATCTGATTTTAGTTGCAATTATGTTTTACTGAAACATTTACTAGAAGCGTGGTATTTTGTAATTTGGTAAATGAAATAAGTACTTACTAATTATTAAATAAATGACAACAATGGCTAATTTGATAGCTGATTAGAGTGGGTTTTAATCAAGATTTCTCTATAAATACTTAGCTGGAGCTAGCAAAGTGTAGAAATACGCATATCTAAGAATTAGTAAGGAATATAAATCAATATTACTTACCTTGGACTAGCATGCCAAGAAAAAATATGATAACCCTGATTAATATCTTACACATGTATATAAATACTCTTACATTATATAATATACCTAAAGTAAATAATAGAGAACACCTTAGATTCACGCACTTTTTATTGTGATTTCTTCTAAATATTGTTGTTATGGATATGTTCACAATTTTAATTTTAATTTACCCTAAGTGAGTTCATAACACTTGCCTTTGAGAAATACTTAAGTGAGATTAAAGTCATATATGTCAAGAACTTAACTGGCTAGTTGTCAACATACCTTAGCAATGGGACCATCTAGTACTAAAAAACATACCTTAGCAGTCATCATTTATCATTTCTAATATTATTCCATCAAGCTTGTGTACCTAAAAACTGGGAGGCTTTTACATTGGTACTCTCTACAGGGAAAGATGAATTTCTTTAAAGACAATAATACTGAATTTTATAAATATATCATATAGCGCATAATTGGATAAGAAGAAGATCTCAGATTATTAATTTAGGTAATAATATCCTTATAGAGGATGGGATGCTAGCTGATCTCAAATAAATTAATTTATTGGAATTGTAGTAAACAAAGAAAAAGTTACCCTTTATGAGCCACCTACAAAAAATTAATACTACCTTGATTAATTGAGAGAGTTCTTTATGTGGGGCCTTCAAATCTTACCTATTATAAATTTAGACCAAAGCTGTGTACTCTTTTATCATATTATTAACCAAGAAGAATGAAGATGACCCTTTAAAGTTTTTTACATATAAATTTATCCACCTTAGATGGATAACTACATACAGCCAGCAACATTGGGGATTATATTATCAAATACATGCAGCGTTTGTCTATAAAATGAGAATGAAACAGGACAGACATAAGAATGGTAATTGCAGTCTAGTCACATAACTCAGAAAATAAAACTTAACAAAAAGTTTTCAAGTGGCAACTTGACGGTAATTTTTCAACAAATTTTCTTAAGATTAGATTTTAATTCACAATATGTACAACACTTGCACTCAGATAAAAACCTAGTACAGAGCTGAATAATAAGCTCTGGAGCATTGTTAAAGAAGTCATAAGCTAGCCTGGGTTTTATTATTAGTTGAAATATGAGGTTAATAAATATTGCAGAATTTCATAAAAAGAATTAAAAATTAATCCACACTTGTGTTTTCACTGAGCCAATGATACCATCAACTATTAAAATTAATACTGTTGTCTAAAACTTGGTATAAGGACAAAGCGAAATTAAGCATACTGTCTCCAGTAATGAAAATAGACCACAAAACTTAAAATAGGATACTAATTAAGAAAACAAGAAATTCTGGAGGTAATTAGAGATATTCAACAAAGATTTTGTTGGACTCAAAGTATCAAACAAATTTGAATTTGCTAAAGTTCAAAGCGATCAAACTAAAAAATGAAATGTAGAAGTAAAAGTAAACTAATAATGAATTGTATGGACATATATATGAGTTTTAAATATTGAAACCTATCTTATAAAGGAAGTGAAAACATCAAGAATAGATTTGTAAAGAAAAATGGAGAAAAATTGGCAATTAATGGAGAATGACTGAAAATGTAAGACTTAGGATAAAGTGATCATCAAACGGTCAGACAACATAGAAACATGCAAATGCAATCATAATTGTGATGGATCAGGTCTGGCCTGATCCACACATCGACCTCATTATATAGTTTTGGATTTACCTGAAAATTCAGAGGTTGAGTTTATAGGGTCAGGGCAGTCATAAGAACAATTCAATATGGAAATTGTAGGTAAGGATTTGGGGATATAAGAAAGAGGGATGATCTGGCATATCAAATGATCAATTTCTTGAATCCTCTAAAATTTTCATAATTTGAGATGGGAAATTCTTTTATGAAATGATTTGCATGTCAATTAAAAGCCTAATTTAGGAGTTTAATTATTTAAACCATTGTAATCGCTTAAAAAATGAGGAAACGGCAACTGAAGATACAGTATAATTTTCTCAGAACCTCCCAATAAAATTTCAGTATTCTTGATTGCCTAAAAACAATATTAAAGTTTAATTCAAAGTAAAAAATACTTACATCAACCATAACAATGAGCTCAACTGGTGATCTGGTCCAAGCATTTGTTTTGTTCACAGTTTTGTCATGGAGCCAGACTTTGCTGCTTTCATGCAGCATTGCTTGAACCTTGGTCTGCAAATACGTTGTAAACTCTGGCAATAGCATGTGGGTTTGGTGGTGGTTCTCTGCTGGATTGTCATTCATGTAGTTGGTGACATGGCTTTTACTTCCTAACTTCTTTGTCGCATATTGGCACAAACCCAAACGTTACATAAAACTAAACTCAAATACCTTTCTCTCCATCTTGTGGGGGCCAAAAAGAAGTGGTGGTCACCAACAGAGAGGAATGGAACTTGCATCTCTTGATCCTGGATATGGTAGGGTTCTCATTGGCAATTTTGTTACATAAGATGGGACAATTATGGGGCGGCAACTCTACAATCCAAAGTAGTTTAGGCAAAACCCAAATCACTCAACAGTCAGGTGGCGGTGTCCGTATAGACGCTGGATAAGCTTCATTAAGTCATTGTTCATACCCGCTTCCATGAATAATCAGTGCAGTCAACTGGGGGAATCCCTCTTGCGCTCCAATTAGCCCAGTTGGTGTATGAATTAACTTTAAGTTTCCAGGATGGTTGCAGGAGAGTATTGAGGAACAGAAAGTTTGCCAAATTCAATAGAGGGGTGTGTGAAGTTGATCGACCAGGCAGCAGGTCCAGATGAGGCAAAAGATGAGGCATGGTCGCCACTATTAGCAGTTATCCAAGGTCTTAGCTCAGTAGAAAATATGCGCAGGTTTTCCATCTGCTGTCAAAGGCAGCCCAGATTGCAGATTCCAAAGCTCTGAATATGTTCCACTAGGGGTTGCAAGCAAATTTGCTAGCAGCTTTGGCAGCAGCAAAGGTCTAGGCCACACTAGGAGAGGAAGTGGCCTTAGCTGTACAAGTTAAAAGCAATTAGCACTAGAACAGGAATGGCGTGAAGGATCAATGTCACCAGGTAAGTGAAAGTCCCCAATAAGTGGCCATTCTAGCCAGTGGGCTGGCATTCAGCCCCAATTGACTTTGGAAACGTACAAGGGGAGAACGTTAAGGAAATGAAGATGAAGCACGTAGATCAGTGAGTTATGGGCAGGGGAAGGGGAATATGCGTAATTTTTTTATAAGACATTTGCAATTGAAAGATTCATTTAGAAATAAATCGCCTTCTTCGCTTTATGCTCATCTGTTTATTCCCATAAAGTTGCGCATGGACGACGTAGTGGAAGGGGCAATGGCCCTGGTAGAAACTGGGGCAGAAGATAAGTACATCGAGCTTGCGTTGGCGGAGCGCTTGAAGTTGCAGATGTTGAGGGGACCAGAGGTGTATTTGCCAATTCATCAAGGAGGGCACCATCATGGCGAGTGAGCCCTTCAGTGAAGATACAGCAGGGCCCATTTGGGTTCTGGGAGAAGTTCTGTGAAGTTGAAATTTAGCTCACCTAGTGGTGCTAAGGATGCGGTGGTGGCATTGGTTCAGACCCCAGATCGATTTAACTTCCAGTACAGTAACTTTGAACCCAAGGGTGGGTCCCCTGATTAAGTGGAGGCTGATAATGGAAACCATGCGTTGGATGAGCATAGAACCCTGGGCCATGCAGGAAGAGGTTTTATAACAGAATACCGAGATTTTGTGGGGTACTTTGGACTAAAAAATGATTTGCTGTTTTCTCTCATGGGGCCATTTGCATTCTCATTTCGGTTTAAAGAAGGGTCAAAACTCCCCCATGGATACCTGATCTATTTGCTGAACAAATGATTTAAGGCTGCATTAAAGGATCATGTGAATTTGATGTTGAACGGAGGATTGCTTGAGACATTAAATTTAGCCGTGGTGTTCCCAGTGTTGCATGTGACCAAGGCAAGTGGAGAGTTATGGACATGTGTGGATTACTGGAGAATGAATGCGGTCATGGAGCTGGACCCTTACCCAATGCCATTAATAAAAGATTTCGTGCCGATGGTCACATGGTGAAACATCTTCACCAAGCTTGATCTGGTAGATGCGTTCAATCAGGTACCCATGAGGCCAGAGCACCAGAAGTACATGGTGTTCAAGTATCACATTGGAATGTTCCAATACTAAGTTATGCCATTTGGACTACACAATGCCCCGGTTTTTTTTCAACTCATGATCAACAAGGTACTCAGTCAGAGGATTGGCCAGTGTTACATCGCTTATATAGATGACATTCTTGTGTTTCAATGTTTCAAGGAGGCACATATATGTGACATGTGGGATGTCCTGGAGGCATTAGCTGAGGCATAACTACGGCTGAAGCCTTCAAAGTGAGAGTTTAAACAGGATTCAGTTACTTTCCTGGGGAATATTGTGTTTGGGAAAGGCTTAAGGGTATGCCCAAACAAGATATAGGAAGTGCGTTCATGAAAGCACCAATGGATCAGACAGGCATAAGAAAGTTTCTGGGGATGGTGAATTTTCTCTGGCAATTCATCAAAAAAACTTTAAAGGTTGGCCTTGCCACTTAAACAATTAATGCGAGATGTACCATTTGTATGGGGGAAGAAGGGAAGTGAGCATTTAACCTGTTGAAAGAGAAGCTCATTTTGACACCAGACCTTGCCCATTAAGATCTTGAGATACCTTTTGTTGTTGAGATGGATGACTCAACTTTTACTATGGGAGCAATACTCTTACAGAGGTTGAAGGATGAGTTAAATAACTTGGTGTGTTATTTCAGCTAGAAAATGATTCCAGCAAAAACAAACTATCTGATATATGGCAAGGATCTACTGGCAAAAGTTGCGGCGCTGCAGGAGTGGCAGCACCACTTATTGTATGCCTTCATCCTTAGTAGTTTGGATAGACCATTCTGCATTGGAGTTATACCAGAAGCTAAGAAAAATAAATTAGCTCCAAGCACGGTGGCATGTGGAGCTGGTTCAATATGATTTCTGAGTAGAGTATCGTCCATGAGCTGTCGCCATAGCAGATTGGTTGAGCCAGGATGCAGGGCTAGCATATGAGAAGGCCAAGTTGGAGGAGTATAATAGCAATCATGCTCCAGTTAGATCAATTTTCCATGTTGATGAGTGAGGAGGATGAACTGGAGGGGGAGATCCAATGGAAGCAGAGGAGGTCAGCGTTTGGTTGTCAGTTATGGGTGGAAACGGCAGAGGGCCAACAGCACAGCCATCATTTTACATATGAGAAGAAAGATGAGACATTGTACCATGACTTGTGAGTAAGGGATCCAAATCCAACACTACAGTGGGAAGTGCTACAGGCATCGCACTACTAGCCATTAGCAGGTCATCCTGGATTCAAGAAGATGGTCAAACTGTTGCAGCGCAAGTATTTTTGGGCTGGACTGTAGAAGGATATACAAAATATGTGGCTGAGTGAGTGGTTAATGCACGTTCAAACCTTTGAGAAGCAGCCTGCGGGTAATTTAGTTCCACTCCAGATTACAAGCTGTCCATGAAGAACAGTTAGAGTGGATTTTATTATGGGTTTACTCAAGATCCAGGGGAAGGATACAATAAAAGTTGTTGTCACCCAGTTGACTAAATATGCCATGTTTTTCCCATGTACCTCAAAGTTCTCGGCTAAAGACCCTGCAAAACTTTACATTATTGAGACATTTGCCTGTTATGGCTTGCTGGCAGAACTTATTTCAGATCGTGAACCCCAATTTTTATCAAAATTTTGGTCAAATTTGCTTAACAACTTGAGGATTTTCCAATGTAGGGCTTCAGCATATCATCCCCAATCTTATGGACAGACAGAGAAGGTAAAACAAAGATTAGAATAAAAACTTTGATGCTATGATTCAGATTGGCAAGATTTTTGGGTTATTTGGATCAGACTGGCTCAGTTGGATATAACTATTACCAGTTGTTGATGTGAATGACGCTATTATATGCAAACCATGGATCAAATCAGGCGTCGAATGGGGTTCAGGTGGCGAAGTATGCCAGGGGGTGGATAAGTTATCCTGCAAAATGATGGACATTGGGAGAAAGTTACAAAACAGCCTTTAGTGCACCACAGCATGGCAGAAGTGGTATGCAGATCAAAGGAGAGTACCAGACCCATTGTTTGCCCCAAGAGATTGGGTGTTGGTGGCTGCAAAAAAATTATATGGTAACAGTGAAGAGCCAGAAGCTTGAACTAAAGTACTTAGGACCTTATAAGATGATTTGGGTTATCAACAAGGTCACGTTTTAACTGGACCTTTTGGAAGGGTAAGGGCCCATCCTGTTATCCATGAGTCGCAGCTTTGGGTATTCTGGAGGCAAAGACCAGTGAGGCCTGGGCTATTGAGCCCATGGGAGAAGGACAACCAAGAATATGAGGTCAAACAATCCTGAATGAGCAATGAATGAGTTGTTGGTGGCAATTCCTAGTAAAGTGGAAAGTTTATCTGGTGGAGGAAGCGACCTAGCAGACACCATAGGATTGTGCACACTGTCTGGAGAAGATCTGAGAGCTCTTGGATTCAAAGGGGGGTGATGTGATGGATCAGATCTGGCCTGATCTTCACATTGACCCCGTTAATATAGTTTTATTCATCTGTGGATTCAGAAGTCAAGTTCAAAGGTCAGGGCAGTTGGAAGCACAATTTGAGATGGAAATCGTAGTTTTAAATTTGTCTGAAAATTAGTTAGTCAATTTCAAAGGGCTGGGGCAGTCAGAAGAACAATTTGAGATGGAAATAATAGGTAACGATTTGGAGATTTGAGTTGAGGGCTGATCTGGTGTATCAAATGAATGGTATCTTAAATTATCCAAATTTCCATAATTTGTGATGCAAAGCTTTCCTGAGAGAAGATTTGGATGACGCTCAGAAGTCTATTTAGGATCTAATTATTTAGTAATAATTACAAATGCTTTAAAAAATGAGAAAATGGCAACTGAAGATACAGTTTTTCTTTCTTAGAAAATCACAATAAAGATTTCAGTATCCTTGCTTGCCTAAAAACAAGTTTTAAAGTTTAACTCAAAGAAAATTTATTTAATTCAACCAGAACGATGAGCTCAACAGGTGAGATAGGCCAAGCATTGGCTTCAATTACAGTTTTTTCATGGAGCCAGGATTTTCTGCTTGCATGCAGCATTGCTGGAACCTTGGTCAATGAATACGTCACAAACCCTGGTAATGGCATGTTGGTTTGGGTGTGGTTCTCTACTGGATTGTCATTTATGTGGCTAGTGACATGGTATTGTACTTCCCAACTCCTTTGTCGCATATTTGCGCAAACCCACTCGTTATAATAATCAGGAAGAATACAAGGCGTAATTGTTTGAAGAAGAGTCATCTATTGAGGCAGAGTTTAACGCCAAAAATGCAATTTAATCCTTTGAGAAGTACCAAGTATCTTATTGCAATTTCATAAGTGTTATTTGAGGCAACATGTCCATCTAAATACAAGCCCATAATACTGCTTCAATTAATGCCAAAAACTTTAGAAGCACGCTAACTTATACGTTTTTTTGCATAGGGGCTTCGCGCCTGCTTTCTTTAATTTACTCTGAGATGACAATGTACAGTTTTAGCAAACATCAAAATTATGTTACTGTTATAAATTTACTCAATATGGAATACCAAAATTTGGTCATGTAATCTCATTGAGAATAGAGCTGTAGCTATAAAGAAGCCAAAGTAGTTATCATAAAGGAATCTGGAAAGTCAGAACGTATGGCTGTCATAAAGAAAAATTTGTACCCAGTATAAGATAGACAAAATGGTAAGGCATTCTCCAACTGTTTTTACCAAGAGGTCCAGATTCTTGCTAGGACAAAGCTAAGAGTTATATTGATGCCAGAATTGCCATAAAACGCATTACAGCCTTATTGAGATCTTTATTGAGCAATAATATCAGCACTTGTTAGCAAGAATACCATTTTAAAAATTATAAAAGATATGAAGATGTTAGGATCAACGTTTGGAGCAATTAACAGAAACTATAGATTAAATAATAAGGAAGTTGTTTATAATATGAGTTAATTTCCTGATAAATCTATGTAGAATACTAGCCAAGGAAACAAAGGCAAACTACTGAAGATCCAAAACTTTCAAATAAGCCACGTTAACCTTCCACAGATGCAGACAATCAGGAGATTTTTTCAAATGCATGTGGTAAATTAAACTAAGGACCAGGCTAATCTTGTATAACATAAGGAGAAAAAAGGAAACTCTTAAAAAACAGGAAAAGACCATGTGGTCTATATGGGAACAGTCTATAACAAAATGTAAGCAAGTTTCCCAGATAAACCTTTGGAGGGTTCAGAAAAATTAGAGTTGCTCATATCTGAGACAGAACTAGACATTTTGCATAATTTTGTGTATTGGGATGTAAATTCAATAACCAAATCAATTTTATTGAATTTTTTCTTAGATTCTAGAAGTAGCTTGTCCACACTCCCGTCAGTTAGTAGATACAGTTTAGACTACCAGAATTTAAGGCTGAACTATTTAATATATATTGAGGATGTCAACGTAACAACTCAATTAGTACTATTAAGGTTCTTTTTTCTAAATACATGTTTCAACTGATTCATATAGTGATATGGTGAATGAATTTGTTATTCTACATATAACAAACTCTATTACTAAAAAGATAGCTACATCTATATATAGTTTTATTTAACTTTTATTTGGAACATTGACTCATTGATATGAACCAACCTTATGCTCTCTTAGGGGTGGGAGGTTGATTGACAGTAAAAATTTTATAGTCTATTAAAATCAATCTACATTTTGATAATTAAAAGTTAAAAAAATGGAAACAAGTTCTTCGAATGTGAGGCGGAATTTGAGAAAGAGTGACTAAGGGAAGAGAAATAAAGATATATGAACTAGTAAAAAGCATTAATTTGGACTTAGGGGAAAATGCTGTAGATAAAGAGGCAATTAGCACACAACTCTCCGTATCCCAATAAGGCATAGGTGCCATATACTGAGCCTTGAGTGCTTTCCAGTGTGCTTCATTGAATATGTTTTATTTGTGGGCTGACAGTGCAAGGGACATGTGAGGGTAGTTGTTGGATCATGCCACCAACTATGGTCATTAAGGGGAGACATCATCAAGGAGCTCCAGATGCAATATAGTCATGTAATGATCATACATCATCTTGAAGGCATTGGCTAAGAGCTTCTTGATACCAAAAAGAATAATATTGATGAAAGTTTGGAGATGTGTTGATGTTTTTGGTCCAACTATGAATAACTTGTCCAGAAAAACAAGTTTATAGGCCATGGTATCATGATCTAAGATATCTTTAAGATTGTCAGGATAAAAAAGCTCCAAGGAATTTTATATTTTTCAAAATTTATCGAAGGAGCGCATCAATTCCTTAAATTACAAAAGTTCTCTCAGATGAAAGGACTAATAGTTTATAATTTGAAACCTAACTAAAACAGAAACTATGGGAGAAAACCTGAAACAGAGAGTCAAAACTGATCTAAAGTAAAAGATGTTAATTTCGTTGGTTTTTGGATGTTTTTTAAATTATTTGGATCAGAGATAAATCCATCAAAAAATTAAATTTAATTACATAATAAGTGAAAGAGCAAGAATCAACTTAAACTCATTGGAGATAGTAGCCAGCCATGTTCCTTATAAGGGAACATGGACAATTCTGGTAAATAAGCGGACTTACTAAATATATATGCTTGACTTATAGCATAGAATCTAAAGATGCCAAAAAAATATAATTAGGCAATATGAAGCATTTCAAGGAATAGGTTGGCATCCCTAAAATAAACTTCCTACATAATGTTGGTAGCAAGAGCTTTAAGAAGACTAAGACATGAAGTTATACAAACTGGCCAAGCAAGGATAATTGTTGATTTTTATATGCCCAAGTGTATTCATCTTGGGCTAAATTAAGCTTTAATTAATATTTACCTATTTGTTGGGATTTTTGCCCATATTCCCAGCCTGCTAGATTACCTGCTGTCGCTAGGAGAAAATTCCCTAAGGCGAAGTGAATTAGAAATTGGTTGGCCCGAATTTTGGAGGAACTACATTTGGGGGATTTTGGGATATTCACCTGGTCATATCCGGCGGGGATTGATAAATATGAATACCTAATATCTCATCAGGTGGAGCGGCTGACAAAATAGGGGCATATGATAGTGATTAACTATCAGGTGTACTGATTGGAATTGGTCAGGTTTCATCACCAACTGATTGGGAATGAATAGTGAGTTGCGAGGCAAGTGATGCCACCTGCAACTAGAGAATCAATTGGTTGGTGAAGTGACCTGCCATAATGGGTAAAAAGTCCCATTACCTAAGCAGGTTGCTAGCCAATTATGGTTGGTTTGCTTAGATCAAGAGAAAATTGTTAGGGACACATTGCCAACTCTTTCTGTTTGAGGTCTTGAGGATTTCCAATGACAAAATCCTAGCTAGGATGGGGAAGACCATCACTGCTGAGACAAGGAAGGGTGATTCAATGGCAACGGCTGCTGTTTCATTGAAGAGGTGTCAACCAAGGGTTAGATGGCCAAATCCCCTACTATATAATTCCCTAGGGTTCACTATAATAAAAAAACAGAATTACTACAAAACATGATTACTACCAAGATTAACATACATTAAAACATTATTAGTTTTATTGTAGATTCAGTTATAGTTAGACTATCAGCATCCAGTGTGAAGTTCCATCTCAAGGATATTATTGTAGAAAGCAATAATTGGAAGGATCTCAGAGAGAAGAGTAGAGATCCAAGCGGGAATCTAGAGACAAAGGGAACCACAAATCAGGGATAGCTGACGACTGTGTGTTGGGCAAAAGGAGACTGTCATCAGAGGATCTTGATGAAAACCAAGCGGACAGTAATAGAGGGAATGAATCCCGTCAAGTATGACTTATCAAGTATTTACTCAGAAGTACTGGCTGAAGCGTTGGGACTGATAATAGTTCTAACTCAACTATGGATAATAGTCTACATACTATTATAGGATAATATATTCTTTACAACTCAAGGTGCACGAGGAAACTGAACCTGTGCAGTAAAAAGGTTACTGGGTTGATGACTAATAATCAACTCCTAAGTAAACCTTACACTATTGGTTCTATTAATTCCAATATATAGTTTAATCATTGTTCAGATTGTTTATTTACAATCTGTTAAATAAATAGATACCATTTAAATTGACTATTTTATAGTTTATATGTGATGGAATATCTTTGTCATTTGCAATTATGATTAATTGGGGACTGTTACCAGCAATGCGATTTTTTAAGTTGGCTTGTGAAATTGGTACTTACTTATCTTGAATCAATAATTTTCAATGGCTGATCTGATGATTTCTTAGAGTGGCGTTTTAGCATGTTATTCTATTTTTGATCAGCTGGGCTAGCTAAGTATAAAAACACGCTTTTTTAAGAAGTTAGTCTAAACTATGAATAATTGTGGGTTTATAATGGCTGGGCATGCTAAGATAATTGTGTAGCACTGACTAATTTTTTACACCTTTATAATACTCTTATATTATATAATATCCCTAATTTTAATATAAACCCCTTAGATATGCAAGCTGTTTATTGTGTTTAATTCTAGATGAAGTTATTGAGGGTTTGTTACCATTTTTAAGTGTCAATTACCCTAAGTGAGGTAAAAATCACTTGCCTTTGAGAATTATTGAGTGTAGTTTGACTCACTCTTAACTTAACAGGGCTTTGTTGTCTATGTACACTTACAAGAATAATTTATCAATTCTACTATCAATTAATTGAACAAAAGAAACTGTAAAACTACAAGTTTTTTAAATAGTCTATATATCTTATATTTTGCTTGTGAGCTTCAAAATGGCGAAAATAGTGTAAAACATTTTGTTATAATGAAGATATAAAGGCAGAGTTATCTTCCTTATTAGATGAAAACGAGTTAAATATCAAGTTAGTTATCATCCAAAAAACATTCTTTTAAGTGATTATTTTCTGCATCATCAATAGAAACTCAATAATTGTCATTTAAATCTAGCTTTTCAATTTTTTAAATTCCTCATAGTCAAGCAGGAACAGCCACAGCATTAGGTTCCCTATTCATGTGGTGTCATGCACTAACTACAAAATTTCCTCATGATCATAATCTCCTTTGGTATGGTATAAACACCAAGCTCATTGCATCTGTAGTATCTAATTTGTTGGATTATTTTTTTAAATGGATTCATTAGACAATAGCCATAAGAGTGTCTAAGTTTATGCCACTTATTTCAGGTAAGTTCTATTCAAGGTTGACGTTCTATTTGCTTTAAGTTTTTATCTCTGAGTTTCTCATCTATATGATAGTAGACATAAATTGCTTTTTTTACTCTCTAAGTTGGTTTCCAAGATGCCCTGAATTAAGTATTTAAGTTTATTGTAAATCAAGTATCGCTTATTGATATCCTTCAGGGACATTGTGGCATTGTGACTAGGGTCATATGAATCTACAGAGCTGGGTAATTCTCAAACGAACTCAAAGCACTATTTTCTAGTAAAAAAGTATATTATGCCTGTTGTCCAAATCTGTTGAGACTATTTGAATTTTTTAAGCTGTGTATTTTTCAACTGACTTATTTTATCCACTCTTCATAAGCACAAAACCTTGCTTCATTGCACATATTGATCACTTCCAAACTCAGACAAGAATAGATATTCACTTTAGTCCAAGTTAATTTATGGCGTAAGCTCTTGCTGAGAATCTCTTGAGCCTCGTGGCTCATGCATTATTACACATGACATGCCTTCTGGTAATCACTAATGACATCCCTGTTGTTTATGGACATCTACAGGAAGCCTGCAATTGTCCCCTTACCAGTTGTATAAGTAGCCTTGAAGTAGTGCTTGAAGGTTAAATCCTATTTAATATGTACAGCACGCAAAATGAACGTTGGAGCTGCAGTCAATTGAGTAGTCAATATTGGTTTCTCCAGACAGATGGCTGCTCAGAATGTAGTAACTTTCTGGTTGTGCCTGACTTTTACTTGAGACTTTAGCCCCTCTAAATTTTGGTCAAAAATGTACAGCATAAAATTGTGCAGATCAAACGTTTTCTGTAATCATATAAAGTGTGGATATTAATATTAATTTTATACAATGAATAATTTTAGCTTGATCTCTTTAAAAGCGGACTCAATTTTCTTGAAGTAAATTTTCACTTATAGTTCATTTAGTGGATTTTCATGCTCTTCTAGAAGCTTCCTAAATGCGCTCATGCTAGTTTCAAAAATCTGATATTTCTAAATATATTTTTCAAAGCTTTGAACTGCTGGTTTCCTCTTCCCTATCCAGATATCACAGAAATTCTCTCCATAGTTAGCCTCCATATTCTTAAAGTCATTCAATTTCTGAGGTATCTCACGCTCTTTGTTAATTTAATATGATTTGACACTCCTGTATTGTGCACCAGAGCCACCTCCTCAGCCTCTGCTAACTTAAATGGGGTAGCCAATTTTTTGAAAACAGGGCTTTAATGAATATAGTTAGAATCAAGCAACATTCTGGACTGACAGAGGAGACTAGATAATCCTCTCTGAGCACCTTTTTTATTTCTACCTGATGCACTAAGTGTGGTGAGTTTGAACTGTTCTTTGCACTATAGGTAGTATGCTTGTTAACAATCTCTTAAATCTTTAAAATAACTCTGGTACATTGTCCCAAGATACAACAGGATCTATAATAAATCTCCATTGACATTATCAGCAATCAAGGTATCCTTCTCATGAATATCTTATTCTTTAGATCCCAGGCTTTTAAATTGAGATCTCCTCAAATACTCCTAGATTAAGTGGAAAGTAAGATGTAAACTTTGGATTCTGTTGTTAAAACTTCTTTGTCAAAATATAAATGAAAATAATCATTTAAGCCTAAATTGAGATATTCAATATCCAATATTTTTCATTTTCTGGTGGTTGGAAAAAAAATTAATCTATTAACAACCATCATATAAGGCCGATTATCCTCCCAATGATTAATCTAATACCTTAACTCTCACCTCAAAGCATATTGAAATTACATGGCTTGGACTGAATATGCTCGCACATTATGGCTGATTGTCTCTGCATCAAATCTCACCAATTGGTCCTGACTATTAAGAACAATATCCAACAACTAGTATTTAAAATCATTTAGAACCAATCTGAATGTAACGTTTAGAAGTCCCATGGACAATCAGATGAATGATAACGTAATCAAGTTCCAGCCCTAGGGCGAAATTTTTATGTAAATCCGCGTAATCAGCATGATAGCACTTGCACATGGACTGCCTAAAAGGGAATACCTAGTGCTATCAAGAGAGAGGCCTGCTGACGTCCCAATTAGGGGTACATCATCTACTTTAATTGATGCAAGTATATCACAGAAGGTGTATTTCTTCAGCAGTATGACGAAACTCAAATCCAGAAGATCCTAGGATAATTTTGCATGTTTTTACTGAATTTTTGTCCTTGAAATCCTCCCAATTTTGAAAGTATTTTACCACCAAAAAAACCTAAGAATAGGTATCAGTCATATCAGTTCAAGGGCCAAACTGAGATGGTAACTTATCTGTTGAAGTTTGTGCCAAAATGTAACCAGGAGATGCCTCAGAGGTTTAAATACAAGCGCCTAGCCTAATGACTTATTTTAATAAATATCCTTTATAAGCGATATTTTATTTTATCCTTTTCCTGGTTTTATCAGAGTCTTTCCTTTGGATAAGTGTGATAAGCTAAATGCACAACGTGTATTGAAGCCCGTTTTGGAAGAAGTTCTCGATTATGTTGTGAGATTTACGCTCAAAATAGACCAGAAGTTTCAGGGCTAATTAATAGGCCTAGTGAGTTTCTGAACTGTAAATATACCATAAGTCACTGGCAATATCAAGGATCATCCCGCGGAACTTTGGCCCATTTAAGCATGCAAGATACCAATCATTAAGTGAGCGATCATAAGAACTTCACAACTGGTGCTCACTCAAAAATGGTGGCACTCTCTAAAATGGATTTTATACCCAATTCCTGGCAGATTTGGCCAGATGAGAAAGTGACAAAAAGATGGAATCTAGCGACAAGGAAATCTCAGATTATTTTAATACCAGCCACCAAGGATATGAAGTGGATACCTCCTACTCCCTGGATCTTATCACAATGGGGGAGCTCATGCAGATACAAAAAGCCCAATTAATCTTACATCTGCAAGCGTAAAAGCTATTCTGGAAACCCTATATCTAGGTTTTAGGATTAGTAATTTACAAATTGATCCCTCCTTCAGCCTGTTACACAACCTTAAGGGTCAGGCGCTCAATATGGAGATTTATATAAAGTACCACAATGCAACCATGGCATCTCCTTCCAAGCGTCTCACAGACAGTCAAGCAACTAATAATTCTTGAATTAACTTTTTTTCAATTCTCATTTAATCATACCCAGAGAATCATCTCTAGAAAAAATCTGGAAATCATGGAAATCTACTGTGCCTAAGGGGAGGAACGATCTTCCCAAACTGCTCTACTGGACAAACTTTATTCCAGTTTTGCTGAAGTATGAAATGTCATGGATGCGGCTAAGAAGAACTAGACTGGGCTCCCAGTCAGGGTGCTGGAGCACCCAGTGGCGGGCCCATAATGCCAGATGCATAGCAGTCAGAGCAACTAAGATAAATGGGGATCTTTGGGACACGTGAGGAAAGCAAACATTCAAAAATGTACTGAAGACCCCCAAGACAAACCAGATGGTTGCGTTGGGGGCAACCATGAGTCTTACTGGGTCAACACCCAATGGCGGGAGAGGCAGGGAGGACAACTCCTCCAGGGAACGCAGTTGCTGGCCTTCAAAACTTTAAGTAGGGGCTGGTGCACCAGCAGGAGGTGGCACAGAGACCACAACGTTGTTAGGGATGTGGGTAGAGGTGGAAGAAACCCCATAGGAGGGGCTGGAACTGAGTTTCCCCAAATGGGGACACTCAAGTACCTGCTTGTGAGTGGAACCCGCAGTGTCAGGAGCGGTGAATGGAGCTGAACCCACATGCGACTAGCCAGGGGTGCCTTGAGACCGCTCCCCCTGGGGTGCAGACTTGGCGGACTTGATGTCCAAACAAATGGAATGGGCTCCATTTAACGGATGTGAAGGAATGAATGGAACTGTGGGCTCACCTTTGGGGTGGGCCAGATTATTGCGTTGATGATCCGCTGCCATATAGCAGGATTGAGAGACTGGATAATTCAATCTGCGAACATTGGGAAAAGGATCTGGGCAACGGCGCGCTTCGTTGGATCAAATGACGGAATGGTGTTTTAAATCTGTGTTAAAAATGGGCAGAGTCCATGGCAAAGGAAGGGGATACACAAATTTTTTATTCAACAAGAAAAAAAAAGAATGAACTGACAACTGCTTCAGTGGGGCCAGTTGCCTTTTAAATGGTTTGATAGGCATAGGGAGGAGTTAAGGAATTGGTTGTCTAGGGAATGGGGAGGGAATTCAGTTGGCTGACTTGGAGGGGGGGTGAAAGTGCTCCCAATTTGGAAGAAGCTTAAAAAATTTTTGCAAATTTTCTAAACTTCTTGCAACCAAGCCAAATTGATGCTGCCAATCCAGGTTTCAATGACTTGACTCAGCCAAATCGCATGGCTTGGGCATTCCAGATTCATCTCGGAAAGCAGGGGTCCATGGATCATGTTCATTGTGATTCTGTCTGATCCCATGATTGGGAAGCTCACATGATCCAAACTTCCTGTAACTGCCTCGGAACGTTGGACCTGATGATCTGAGCCGTTTGCACCTGGGTTTTTGATCCAAGCCATGTTCTGATCTGGCTCCTGAACCTGGCCGACCTGAACCAGCCCCCCAGTCCAGAAATTACTGGCTGGGCTCTGGCACTGGGAATTGAAATTTTTTCCAATTTTTCCCCATGGCTGGCCTGGGGAGAGGGTGGCCTCTGGACCCCCTCCAAGCCCTTTAAAGTGAACCACCTCTCTGCAGACCCCCTCTATCGATCCTACCAGGATTAAAGAGGAGGGAAGGGGAGGGAGTGGGGCAGCTTTTGGGGAGAAAAGATGTCACCGAGTGCTCATCTATCACATGGGTGAGGTCACCCAGTTGTGACAGAGGGTCCACAGGAGCCTTGGGCCCCCTCTTCATCTGGAAAGGGTGCTGAGCCCTATCCAGTTTCAAGGGCTAGTCCCCAAAACATACATGAAAGGCAATTGTGGATAATTTGGGACTTTCCAATGAAGCTTATGGGAGATTAATCACCCTTGAGGAGCTTTTAAATGAAGGAGTCCTGAAGATAGAAGTAGAAGTTTTTACTCATTATAGGTTATCACATGATGGGTACAAAACATGATTAACTGTTGTCAAAAACTGGAAACCCATTCTGATTACCTATTGTCTCAATCAGTACAACTTACCATACATGCCACTTCAGGCCTAAGAAATCACCTGGAGTTAAATGTAAAAGTTGATGACTTCAAAAATTATGTTTGGCCTGAGTTGGATATAGTAAACAAAAACTTTGAAGACCTTGCAGCAAAGCCAGTCATACTGAATAGGGATGAAGAGGATGATCAGATTGAAGAGTAATTTTATATACTTTGGGCTTTGGTGTCGAGATTGCAAACCAGAAATACTGAAATTGCTTAGGATAATTGGGAACTCAGAATGCAAAAATCAACTGAAAATTTCCAAGGAGACAGTATGGCCAGATATTAAAAGCATAATAATCAATAAAACTTATTTGAAGAGGAGTATGACAACTATAAAAAGAAATTGAATCCCTCAAAAAGCAAAGCTGCCAATGCTCAACCAGCTTTAACAAAAGAGAAATAGGAAAAATCTCTGCTTATTCGGCCAAAGAACAGCCTGGAAAATAACTAAGGGCCAAATTAAGCATCAGAATCCAGTAGTTTGGAGTAATACAATGAAATAAAATCAGTGGAAATTGACACGGAGGCAGAAACTGATATTTTGAACATCCATTCTATGCCTAGAGTTCTGGCATCAATCCTGACTTCAGATACTCACAACGGGAAAGTGGGCCTATGATGAACAATGATACACCAAGCCGTTCAAGAAGAAGTACAACTCCTATGGATAAAACGGGGTGAGATGACTTTAAACCATTGAATTTACCAAAGTTTGATAAGGATGGGCACGTTCACTCTTTCCTAAAGCTATTTGAAAAAGCAATGCGAGGAGCATCAGACCGTGAAAAAGGATCAGCACTGATCAACTCTCTTGATGCCCATAGCTATGATCTCGTTATGCCCTAAAGGAGACGATTGGTCCTATATGGATATTATAATTGCAGTGAAAAAAAGTTTGGAGGGCCTGAGAAATTAGAAACCCAAAAAGAGAGCTTCTTAATATTGAATTCAAACAGAATGAGGCTATTAAGGACTTTGCGGATAAATTTTCTCATCAAGCACAATTTCTGCTTGGATGAAATGCAATAGATATGTTTTACGCCAAGATTGCAATAGAGCACTCAGTTATGCCCTTCCATATACTGCACAATGTCATGTTACCTGATTTAAATGTAAGCTTGGAAATCCAAGAGTTTATAATTAATTGAGAAGAGGTTCCTATAATTTCAATACCACTAATCAGGCCAAAGATCAACAAAAATCCCAATTTTTGGGCCCAAAAAGCAACATTATGTCTGACCTGGGAAAAATTTCTGAACTATGAACCGAAAATTCGAGCAAAAACAGCAAAAAGGGCCAATAAAATGCCACAACTGCGGTCAAAAGGGGCACTTTGCTAGAAAATGTTACAGACGGTCCTACAAAAAGCTTGGGGTCAAATTTGCTCTAGAAATCAACAGTGACAATGAGGCGGGAAAAGAGCAGATGGAGTAGAGGCAGAATGCCTTAACTCCACTGATTTTAAAACCATTCCACCTGACTCTGGTGATCTCTTTAGGGCCAGAGATGTTGCCAAAGATAACCTCCACCATATTGTGGCTAACAATTGTCTTGATGGTCACTACTCAAGCCACAGCAAAAGCAATTAAACCTTGACTATTACCAAAGAAGCCTGAGCAGAGGTATCAAAACACTATGTGAAACTGATTATTGATCAGGGTTTAGACCTCAGACCAGATGTTCAAACGACCTACCTTCACTTAACAACGTTCAAGTAGCCATTCCCATGAAGACCTTAGCAGATAACTTCCCAGATATTTTCTCAAATCTTAAATTACACCTGGAATCGGGCAGAAATCGCAGCATTCATACAATAAATACTCTGAAAACTATCTGGATGAGCTTATGTGGACATAGCAGTAAACAAGGTGTGAGTTAAGTCATCGTTGATAGTGGTGCTCCTAGAAATATAGTCAGCACAAAGCTGGTTAAAAAGTTGAAAATTGCACCCAATGTTTCCCACTGTCAGGAATATGGACCAGCTGGAGCGCATACAACTAAATTGCTGAGTGCATATAGTAACCCACCTCTCAGATTCAGATCTATTGTAGTTACAGCACATGCCATAGTGTTGCCAAAACATGAACTATGATACCCTAATTGGGACTGAATTCCTAAGAAGATATGGAGTTTTTAACAATCATAAGGATGATACTCTCAACATTCTTGGCCAGGCTATTTCACTTTACTATAACCAGGATAGAGCAGTTGAGAAATATAAGCCCAGCCTATTCATAAACCTGGCCTACAAGATGGAGTAGTCCTGATTAAGTATGTCAAAGCGCAGTCAAAGATAAAAACACTATCCACTCATATCGATGAGTTAAATGGCATTCCACTTCATTCAAATCAGAGCATCACTATACCATCTGGAGAACAAGTAATTATCCCAATGGGACTAACAATTAATATCCTGTAAGGACTTTTATAGTGAAGTGTTTCAACCCTGGTCTAAATCTCAATTAGAACCAAAATTGCCCCTGTATTATCATTCCTGGCAATAAAGAAAAACATATCTTATGTGCAAACCTGTAAAATTGGCCCATCTCCATCAAGTGACATCAAACAATTACATTTATACATCTGATCCCTACCTCAGAAATTCACTCATTCCATGAGTTTGGAACATTTGTCAAATTAGAACTCCCCAATAAGGACCTACTCAGCATAAATAATGTTGTCCCTATGGCCGATCTAAGCAATCTGATTAACTATGAGAAAAGCCAAGCTCAGGAGGTATTCTCTAAATATCAGGAAAATCCACTAGAGATAATATTGACTTGGGATGTGCTAAGGGTGTCATCCACAAAATTGATACTGAAGATCATAAAAAATTTGATTACTCCTGTTTAGACGCTCAAAATTATTTGAAGAAGCTGTATCCATGAAGATTAAGGAACTCTTAATCGTGGCATGTTGGTACCTTCACATAGTCCATGGGCAGCACTTAAATTAATATTGAAGAAAAGGATGGAAGCTAAAGAGTAGTCAATTATTATCAGAAGTTAAAAACATCACAAAGAAGGACTTATACCCTCTGCCATAAATCAACGATGCCTTGGATAGGCTAGGGGGCGCAAAGTTCTTCTCAGAAATGGACCTTATCAGCAGATATTGGCTAATAGATCTTCCCAAAGAGGAGCGCAAGAAATGTGCAATTATAATCCAAGAGGGCTATTACAGCCAACAAGAATTCCTTAAGGGCTCTATAATGCCCCAGATACATTCCAACGGGCATTGGACACAATCCTGGGAGTAAGAAGTTGTCATGTGTACTAGTGTACCTTGATGATATCAACGTTTTCAGCCGCACTTTTGATGAAACCTGGAACAATTAGAGGAGGTTTTCAGAAGGCTAACTTCTGAAAACTTTAAAATTAAGCCCAAAAATTTGTCAGTTTCTCAAAGACCAACTTGAACACCTTGGATTTGTAATTGACAAAGTGTTTTTCAGCTTCAACCCTTTAAGCTGGATGCCATCTCCAAAATGAAATGGCCCAAATACAAGCGCGATTTTCATTTATTTCTAGGCATGATTGGTTACTATCGCTGATTATCACAGATTTTGCAAAAATTGGGGAGCCACCTTTCTATCTACTTAAAAATAAGGTCCCATTTGATTGTACTCTAGCTTTCCAGGATGCATTTGACCAACTCTGATTGGCCCTATTGGGCGCATCTGTTCTTTGATACCCAGACTTTGATCATGAATCTATTGTCCAAACGACGCGTCCCTAACAGAAGTGGGGGCCATGTTATCACAAGTTGGATAAGACTTTGAAGAACATCCAGTTGCCTTCGTTAGTCAGACCTTAAATGTCCATGAAAGGAATTACATGGTGATGGAATGAGAATGCTTAGCCATAATATGATTGCAAGCAATTTCAGGTCTACCTTCATGGCACTCATTTCAAAGTTGTTACCAATTATGCTTCCATAAGATGGTTGAAAAACTTAAGAGAACCTGAGGGCCAATTAGCCCGCTGGGTGCTATAGCTTCAATCTTACAACTACACAATTGAGCAATGAGATGGGGCAAAACACCAAAATGCTAATTGCCTATCCTGACTACCCAACCATTTTAACACTTAGTCAGGCTGCCAATGAGTTGTTTTTGAAAATCGTCAGTGGAGAGTATCAAAATGACCTGAATCCATAGAAAATTATTATCAGATCAATGAAAAAAAATTATAAAAAAGGGATGCTTTAAAAGAACGTTGAGGGCAAAAAGTATATTTTCCCAAGACCCTCAGCCCAAACTGACCTAATAATGGCGGCGCATAAGGCCATAGGGCATGGTGGATTCAAGAAAATGGAAGAGCTTCTGAAGCAATTCTAATATTGAGGTTCAATGCATTTTGACATCCTAGGAACGCTAGAATTCTGTGCAGAGTGAAAAGCAAAAAACCGTCCTAAAAAAGCACAACTTACCAGATTGTTTGGCCCAAGTTTTCTTGGCACACTATATATATTGACGTTGTTGGCCCATTTTCAACAAGGAATATGAAGGCCAAGTACATAATTGTAGCCATTGACCACTTGACTAAATGGGGTCAAGGCCAAGGCCATTAAGGAAGCTGGCTCGGCAACTACCACCAAGTTCTTCCTTGAAAACATCATATACAAACATGGATGTCACCAGGTTATTCTCGAAAATTAATGGAACCAACTTTACCGCCAATATCCTTGCCCAGCTCAACCAATTAATGGGATTACAAGGGGTGCTTTCTGCCTGATATCATCCCAAAACTAATGTGACTGTTGAGTGCACAAATGGGACGTTGGTGAACATTATAAGGAAATTAACATCAGCCAAACCATCCAAATGGAGTACTATCTAAGTTTGGCAGTATTCACCTATAATATCTCCTACCATTCATCAACCAGGATGTCTACATTTCACGTATTATATGGAAGACACATGGCCCTACCAACGCTGCTATATTAATCCTTAGAGGAACCTGGTGAAAACACTTATACTCAGTATATTGAGAAGCTTGTGGATGCTTAATCTAACTACAAGCTCAAGCCTTTTGACAACAGTTTTGGTGAGAAAAAGGCCCAAACTTAAAAAGGACTTAGAGAATCGCTACACACTGGCTGAATTCAAAGTTTATGACGAAGTTCTTTTTTGCAACACCCACATATTGGGATTATTGCAAAAGTTAGATTGCATCTGGGTCGGGCTATTTGAAGTGATTGAGATGACATTTAAGTTTATATACACTATTAAGGATATTATGACCAGCCATATATACACCAAGTCCATGCAAAATTCCTAAGAAGGTTCAATAAGTGGGATGATTAAGAAAAGAAAAAGTAAAAAAAGAAAGAAAAATAACAAATATTCTTATATATAATAATAGTTTTATTATAACTAATATTTTAGTTTGCACTTGAGGTTGGGGAGAGGATCCAACTTCAGACTTGATTGGCATTCAAGCTGAAATTAACAATAAGAGGAACATACTTTAGACTCATCAGGCGTTTGGGCCAAAGTTACCACATAGAAGACCCAACTCCATGCTCATCAGGCACTTGGGAAGATGATAACAGATCAACAAAGGCTAATCAGGAATCTTAGGGCTTATGTTCAAGTCAAGTGGTGGAAATGTCAGTTTCTGGTGGTTCAATTTGAAAATAAATCTTTCAACAACCATCAGATCAGACTAATTATCTCTTTAATGCTCAAGTTAATACCTTAATTATCACCTCAAAGCCTAATGCAATTACATGGCTCAGGCTGAATATCTCAGCTTTAATTAATCAAGTACTTTATCAAAAAACTCAGGCTGAATATGCTCGCACATTATGGCTGATTGTCTCTGCATCAAATTTCACCAATTGGTCCTAACTATTGGGAACAAAATCAATTGACTACCATATAAAATCATTAAATACCAACCTGAAGTTAACGTTTAAAAATCCCATGGACATTCAGATGAATGATAACGTAATCAAGTTCCTGCCCTAGGGCGAAATTTGTATGTTAATTGCGTAATTGAATGATAGCACTTGCACATTGAATGCCCAAACAGAATAACTAGTGCTATCAAGAGAGAGGCCTGCAGATGTCCCAATTAGGGGTACATCATCTACTTTAATTGATGCAAATATTTCACAGAAGGTGTATTTCTTCAGCAATATGACAAAAGTTAAATACAGAAGATCCTAGGATAATTTTTCATGTTTTTACTGCAATTTTTGTCTCTGAGATCCTTCCAATTTTGAGAGTTTTTGCCACCAATAAACCTAATAATAGGTCTCAGTCATATCAGTTCAAGGGCCAAACTGAGGTGGTAATAAATCTGTCTTAATTCTATGCTAAAATGTGGCCTGGAGATGCCCTAGAGGTATAATTACCGGCGCCTGGCCTAATGACTGATTAACAAATAAATATCCTTTAGTAAAAGGATTTTATTTTATCCTTTTCCTGGTTTAACAAAGTCTTTCCTTTGGAGAAGTGTTGACAATTTGAAAGCACAGCTTGTATTAAAACTGCTTCGGAGAAAGTCCCCTATTAAGTTAGAAAATTATTCCCAAAATTACCAGAAGAGTTGGGGCTATTTTAATAGGCCTAATGATTTTCTGAATTGTGAATATACTATAAGCCACTGGCAATATCAAGGATCATTTGGCGGAACTTCATCCCAATTGAGCATGTAGGGTACCAATTATCAAGTGAGAGATCCTCAGAACTTCACAATATTCAATAATTAAAAATGTGTACTGCATTATCAAAAGCTCCTAAGATCTAATTATCAATCATTTACTGATCTACGCTTTAGTTGTGGCATCCATTTAATTTAATTGCTGAATGCACATACTCTGTCTTGTGATGGGCATTCAGAACCAAGATAGCCAGTGGACCCTTGTGAAATACTTACTTTTGGGTTAGGGGTGGCAACACCGCTTCTGTTAATTTGTTGCTACCCAATCAACTGATATGCTGATCACTTTAGAATTTGGCTGATGGTGCTGTTCCATCAAGTCTAGCTTCAGGCTCAGTGGCTTTGGAATTTGGCAGCTTCCTAATTGGGTAATATTTGGATGAAGTTTAATTGTTTACATAATAGTAACTAGCTTTAGATGGACCTTCAATATTTCCCTCATCATTGGCAGCATTGTATGGAATTACTCTGTCATCTGATGCATGAAAATATTTCGCCCCCCTGGGGGTATAAAATGGCTGTTTTTATTCTTCTGCATAATTGTTAAGTTGTATACATCAGGTATGAAATTATCTTGCTTTGAGCTATCAAATAGCTCCAGATGACATCATCATAAAAGATGGTAAATTGTTCAAATTGTCAAATTTTATAAATGAGGGTTCATTTCGCCTATCCACATTTTGTTCTTAAATATCAGAAATTTCCTGATGTTTGTAAATAGTAAGGTTCCTTCCAGAGGCGAGGAAAAGTTTTCTAGTACATGTGTCTGTATCTATGACATTGGCCAAGACTGAAGACTAAATAAGCCTATAAAAATTGGATTAACACATATGTTAAAAAGTTTTTGTCCAAATTATGGTTTTTTTTCAATATCAGTTGTAATTTGTTAACTGGTTAACACTGTCAATTGATTTATCAACTATGAGATCATAACTTTAATATCAATAAGTATTCCATTAGAATGAGTTATGTTTGGCACCCTTTCTGACTAATTTACTTAATTTAACCTACTCTGACTTTTGGCTTGAACCTAATTTAGCTCTTTAATAAGCTATTTTAATGTATGGCAGTTCCTAAAGCATCAAGCGGGATCGCCAATAGTTTTTAGTATGATTAATGGTTCAGTTATGAGTGATGCTCCCCATTTTGATTGGGTTAAACTAATACGATGCATCAGCAATTTTCAAGGTATTGGGGACAATTTTTGATAGTTTTAAAATTTGATTTACTGGTATCAAGTGCTTAGAAATATTGACATATGAGTATTTTTTGATTAATCAGGATTTACCAGTGACTAAAGCTAATGATAAATTTTACTGATAATTTATAAAAATTTACCAGTAGACAATTCTTAGAGTTTTATATTTAAAATTGCCAGTCAACAATGCCAAATTTTTTTGCTCTATGGTTACTGGCAGAAAATGCTGGGTTTTTGTAGGATGTATTCTGAGTTTCCAGTGGGTGACGCTGATGACATTGAATGTTTTAAATTTTTCTGGTAGGTGACGCCAATGACATATAGTATTGTAGTCTTACTGTGTTATTGAGTTTTATTCTATTCCTAAATCATACAGAACCTCGAACACTGTAAAGTTAGTTTGGTGGGATGATCAGCATAAGACCCCTCCACCATATCTAAATGAAGATATTTATTTGCCATCTATCATCTTTTTTAGTTGATTTTCGCCTGTAAATTCTGAGTAGATGTAAAGATCCCCAATGGATTAATGATGAATGAAGCATCTAGAAAGTTGTCAGTATTACCACTCCCTACTAGAGCTACAAGGAAAACCAAAGTGAACTTACTGTACTAGCTAGATGATGACGAGGGACCAAGGGATATAAACTTTAAGGGCTGGGATTGATTAATACAGATGGCTGGCTGCTCATGATGAGATGCCTAGATGGATGTTAGAGAACTCAGGTCAAGATGTCTAGATGGGTCAAGAATGCCAGCTCAGGGCACCAATGATGTAGTAAATAAGCTGAGTTAGAGTCGTCAGCTATGCTAAAATGGAGTGTTATAGTTACAAACTTGTAGGGAAAGATTGCTGATGAAGCAACGTAGTAAGGGGTCATCAGTCTTTATATTGTTGATTCTGGAACACTGACCAAAACCCTGAACCGTTTTGAAAAATGTAACTTTTCAAAAAAATCATTTAACTTTAAAAGTATGCTATGAATGATTTGGCAAAGATGGTTACTAAAGAGGGACAAGCTGACAATGAATCTAAACACCTCTTACCACCTTCCAAATGTCATATTGTTTCTATACTACAAAAATTCATTACCCCCCAAAGTTGCAAACTTGGTCCAACCTGGTAAGAACCCTTTATAATTACATATAAAAGATGTGATATATATTCCATCAGATATCTAGCCACCATGATTATTAGAGTGCATGGGTGATTTTATAAAATTATTCTCCACCCAATATTCTTGAAAGGTAAATGTTTTACATCTGGATGTTTGTTTTTCCAAGAAGTTTATCCAAATTTAGAATTTCTAAATCTTTATATATAGTTATTTTTCTTAGGAGAAAGCAAACAAATTAGGTTCTAAAGTTCACTTCATACTATAAAAATGCTAGTTATTACACTAAATAACAAAACGACCCCTTATATGGACCTTAAGTGGTCTTTAAAGTATTAAATAATTTCTCAATAAATTGTAAGCTGGAATAAATTCAAATTGACTAAAAATAGATAAATTTAAAAGACAATTAGTTAACTAAAATCATCAAATAATTCCGAAGTGAATATGTTATTTAATCATATGATTAGCTAAAAATTAATAAGTTTGTATGAAATGAAAATACTTTAGGGCGATTAATTAGCCAAAAACCACCAGATCATATTTCTGCTTTCTTAATCTTATATGTAATAATCCAGATCAAGGAACTTTTTTAGTTGGAATAAGGTTTTAGATTATCATCAAGGTGTTAATAAGAACAAAGCATATATTCAGATTTGGTATTTTGACATGGTAATCAATAGACCTAATAGCAATAATACAAATATGTTGTTGGACCAGGGTCTTGGAATGCTAGTAAATCAACATGACATTTATAAAAGAAAAAGGTGCATCTGTCTCCACGTGTACTACATTATAACACCTGAAACGAATATTTTATATTAAAATATCATGTGATTACAGACTTTATCTAGAGTTAAATCTAATATTTCTATTTATATAGGGGTATATAAATACATGTTTAACGGAAAAGTAAAATATTGTTATTGTCTCCAATTCCTACTTAATTATAGTTTATATTTGGTAATTACTTTTTAGTCTCAAATTCAAGATAATTGCTAAGTTGTAACACTTATGCATTTCTTAATATTGTGGAAACACTAAAGTTAATCACCTGTGAGAAAAACCCTTAACAGAAAATTATACAGTGGTCTTTACAGATTTCAGGAATTTTTTTAGTAATTTTCCAGACTGATGAGATCCATGAGTATCTTTCTTAATGGGTAGGGTCATACTCACTCCTATAAATAGCTATATAGAATCCTCAATGGCTTTAATAGGCTTTTTAAAAAGACAGTGTCCTGTTTCTTACTACACTTATTTTAGTGCTTTAAATCAGACAGGTCTTTATATGTCTTAGTGTAAAATGATTCTATAAACCTTAAATTTATTCAAGGCAGGTCGACCTTGAGACAAATATACCACACCAATAATTTTTCTAGACAGTACAGGTTTTGAACTCAAACCTATACTTAGGATGGAAGCAGTTTTAACTGCCCAGCTAACCACTCTTGATTCTATAAACCTTAGACTTGCTTTTTGCTTTTGTGTTTATCCTCAATTATTCTTTTTCAATCTAATTTCAAGTTTTTTTTTAGTTTTGGTGAGTTGCGCTTGGGCTGCTAATGGTAGAGAATTCTAGAGCCAATAAGAAGCCCTATTTCTGGTAAAGTTTGTGTTGAATTTTGGTCTGCACAACATACACAAATTACTTAGTTTTTTTTGGCACTAGGTGGTCCCAACCTAAAAGGAGATACACCAATCTATCACTTATTGTTATTAGTCTATTTAACTAGTAATTAGACTAGCTTAATTAAAAATGCCTCTAACACAAAGTTTGCTTAAACTACAACTTACTGATTAATCTTTGTTGTGCTCAATTACTTTTGAAATTGTTATAATAATTTGTATTAGCAACCCTTTATTAATTGATTATTATGTAAAGAACAATTTATTCAACAGCTTTCCATAATAAACCTCTAATCAATAATATACCTAAACTTGCTTTGCCCCTGCGGCATATTAACGCAAATCAGCTTTATTTTATGATTTTTTAGCCCTTTTGAAAATAAAATGACACTTATATGTGTATTAGTAATTATTTCTTAAGATTTTTAAGCATCTCAACCAACTAGGATTATGTAACTATGCTGTAAATCTCTGAAACTAAGTCCTTAGTCTCATTAGATTTCAAAATAAGCAAATAAGTTAACATAAAGGATGTAAGTTGCCAGATAGTTTTCACCAATAGCAAAATAAAGTACAGAAGCATATAATGAAGGTTTAGTCACAGAAAAACAATATTTTTATCATTAGTAGTGTAAGCCTACTACCAGTATCTAAAAAGAGAACCTGCGTTCCCACCATTGTGAGTACATAGAGACTACAGTGTGAGTTTACGTATTATTCAATTTAATAGTATACCTGTTGTAATAAATAGGGTTATTTTGTGATTTTAGAGTAGCTATATAAGTATTATTTACTCTTTATTAGTGCATATACTTGTGCAACCAAATTTGACGCCTGGTGCTAATTTAAGCATTTATTGCTCACCACAGGGAACACTTCACACTACCATGTACACCTACAACCTAATGATGAACCAGCTAAATGCATATTTCCACAATAAATCCTTGGCTACTAATGAAAATGGTATTCCTTGCAATCAAGCATAACTGACTAAACATTGTTTTCTTAATGTTTTTATGAACACCTTAAACTTTTCAAAGGTTTTGATAACGCAGGATTGTTGCCCCAAATCTGGCCTAAAAAATGACCTTGTTCAAAATATTGACTCCCTATACCTATTATTAACTTTAATGAATAGTAGACAAAAATTTAAAGCATACCTTTTGACTTTAAACCTGAAGTTTTAACAATCTAAACCATATCCTGTAACAGAAACACTGCTTTAATAGTATGCTAAACCAGTAATGTAATTAAGTTATGGGAACTTTCATTATCTGCATCTGAGCAGAAGGGAATTCAACGCTGTCTGTGCAAAAATGTCTATGGCTCTTAATACATTCTCAAAATTCTGATAATTTTGTTCTTTTGTAATTCTGATGATCTTATCTTGCAAATTACTTTTTTCCAACAACTTCATTATTAACTTATGCTTATTTAATACTCTTTGCTCACTATATGCAATTTTCAATCTGGCCACGTTGCTATCCCAAAATCATTATAATTTCTGTTCTCAGTCAGATAACCCTGATTTTAAATCGAATAATTGAGTCCTGAATAGCCCTTTAAAATTGATGTCAACTTCCTTTTACCCCAAATAAATTTACCCAAGTTAAAGAAGTAGATGCACATAACTTTATTGCATTGTTTGTTATCACCATAGTGGTTCATACAACCAGTCAATTTTGCTAATTTAGTGATTTTTATATAATCTGTAAGTCGGGAAAATGTAAATCAAAACTATAAAACTCAGTATTACATACCTCACGCCAAAAAATCCATTGTGAGAATTTGGCAGAGTGGAATAAATGTATAACGCGTTTTTTTTAATTTTCTCAAACAATAAAAAATTTGTTGCGGCTTTTTACTGATGTTTTACATTGAGGTTCAAATGTTATATGGGGCAAAGGTTTTAAAATCTTTGACACCAATATTACCTTTAGACACTTTTATGATCCAAATGACGAGCTTTACTGGGAATTTTTTCACGTGCTAAACATTAGACATGCCATTACCCAAATGGTAACTACCTTTGGCAAAATGCAATCACTTTTTAGATGACTAACACCAGTCAAACAGAGTCAAACAAAAAACAATAGCTCTATTTCCCCAAATATATAGCCAAACCATCCTTAGTAGCTTTTTTTAATATGGATGAGGCCACATCACTTGTTGGCATGCATCATGTGAGGGCGATAAGGAAGTCATTGCACTAGTATGATTGCATAATCATCTATTTATGTGATATACTCATTTACTAATTACAACTTGGGAATAAATGTGGAATAAAAGGAATATAATAATTCTGCAACTCTGATAAAGTCCCATTTTGTAAACTAAATACCTTTTATTGTTACAAAATTACCAAAAAGAAAATTGTAGTGCTTTGGCATTGTTTCATGAATTAATAATTAAGGAGGTGTAATTACTACACCCTTTTGTCACTGCTAAGTAGTGAAGTTATGTACCCAAGTATATTAAAAAACAAAGCCTTACGTTCAAAATTTGGAACACATGAGTCTGATCAACTCTGTTGATCCTTTAAACTAGATGGGGTCCAAGTGAACATACATTATCAGAGTATTTCAGAAAATCAAGCCTTCAACTAGATGAGGATCTACAAGTTTATTTGAGGCAGATCGAACCCCATATTGTAGACTTAATTAACTAGACTAATACTTACTATTTTGAGGGTATTAATAATTATACTAATTTGAACAAACAAAAAGCCATTGTAGAAAGTGGGGTAACAAGTAGTATTGTGTCCGTTATAATGATAAAAAATTGGCTTTGCTCCTGCTATTGACTTTCCTAAACTACTTGGTACCGTGGGTCCACAGACAACAACTTCTGAGGATCTTACAGCGCATTGCCGATGCATATTGGCTCACTGGTTTTACCCAATACTGCCATTGTTTTCATAAACCAACGTTATGATTTTCCTATTGACATATCATGTATAAGGATCTATGGGAACAAAGCTGATTAAGATGTGAACACTTTAAATATTGAGTTAAGCCCTTTCTATTATTAGATATGACAAATAGCGTTTCAAACCCCATACCAGTCATTTGTTACTCTCTTATATAAAGATGTAAATATGCTCCTTAGCTACAACAAAATTTAGAGGCAAACTAAGCGGTTGACCTACCAGATTGTGGAATCCAGGGATTTAAATTTTCTCTAATTGTAGCCTGACTATTAAGGCGGGCCATTGAATAATAGTGGGAACCTAAAATTGATTTAAAAAATCTCTTAAGAATTATATACTGAAGTCTTCATGCGGGTTTTCCAATCTTACTTGGAAGCAGTCAACATCACTTTTTCTTCCCAATCATGGAAGTGTTTCTGTATATTAATAACTTATATATTGATTAATACATATTAATCAAAATCAGACTTTTGCTTTTTCTGTTACCTCCTGTTGATGAGGTGAAAATCATCTACTATTTTGGTGATCAAAACAACTTGGAATTAAAGGCAATGAATGCCGATATATTCTTTCACTAATACATTACAAACCATCTCTTGTTTAACTAGCTACATAAAAGATCAAGTACAGAATCTCTTTGATTAGTACAAGATATAATTGAAAAAGTCAACAGCAACTTATGTTGCAAATAAGATTTGTTACACATATGTTGGGATTTTAAGAAATGCCCACATTATCCATCTTAATAAAGTATAAAAAACATAACTGATTTATCAGCTAAGGTTTGATCTATTATAAGGAGACCTATAGTGGATGCGTTAGGTATCATTAATTTGGCAACTATTGTTTATTTTAATTCTCTATAGAATTTAACTAATTCCCTTAGATTCAATTTTTCATACTTGATTAAAATTCCATCAGAATAACCCCTTACAAAATTTTCAATTATATTAAATTAATAAAATGTATTATAAATAAAATTTTTGTGAAGATTGAATGGGCTTTTTTCAGTTGATAAGGGCTTATTGGCAGCACTAAAGCGTTGGCAACGCTTGTATTAGAAGTAACTTGTAGAATGCCTGAAAATAATGTGATTACTATAAATGGGTAAATGGTCTTATTACATAAATAAGTTGCTAGCTCAACAAGGTTGATTCTCTGAGTTTGAATAATGGCTTTGCTGCACTCTCTTTAGAAATTTAACCCAGAAGACATGGCCTAGTTGGCGGTGGAATTAGACTGATGGATGAGTTGTTATTGTTTCAGATGGCTCATAAGGGCAAAATTTATTGGCATTGGATGCTGTTCCCATTACTTTGCCTATGGAAGTGTTGGACGCCAAATTCCACTGTATAAATACCTTGCCTATCTTAATTAACTGACTTTAAATTTTATCACAGAAGATATCAAGAGAATATATACATTAAAGCTATTTTTGATGTTTGCTTCTGTTAAGTGTGTGGCGAAGGTCCACTTGTTTATATCTCAGATACTTTGAGTGAGGTAAAAATTACTTAGTTGTGAAAGATACCTGATTGAGATTGAAATTAATTTCTAAGGAGGACTGGGTTGTTTCTTTTGTCCTTAAAAACTGTCACTTCTTTATTTCTTACACCTGACTTTTCCTTAGTTATAGAAATAATCTTTATTGATATGGAACTCTGATATAAAAAAGACTGGTTAACTGTTCTCACAAAATAGCACTCCTCTATTTCTTATAATGAGTCGCTTTAACTTTTACCCTTATTATATCCCTTCATGATTTATTATTAAAAGACATTACAGCAAGAACTTATATATTAAAGTAATTTTTTCAAAGTTCTTTAAGAAGAGTTTGTGGGATACTTTAACGTCTTTTTGTATTATTCTCAAGATCTCTTGCATAAGGATTGAAAGGGAGAGAATCCCTTTTTGTCCAAAAGTTTACCAATTCTTAGGGATTATATTTGAGAAGATAGTTAATAAGTCTAAACTATTCCAAGGACCTTCATGTGGGTTAAAGTAAGGTTTTCATTATCTGTCTACAGGAAAGAACCTGAGAAGAATTTATACATATAGTTGTAAATAATTTAGCCAAGATAATTGTATTTATAAAACTATCACATATTGCAATTATTAAAAACAATATAAATGCACACCTTGAATCTGTTCAGTATCCTAACAACTTACACTGTAACTTTAAAAAACATCTCTGTTTGCCAGCATCTGATTATGTCAAAAAAGGAAATTATGAAGTCATTAAAAGGAAATTGATTATTTTTTCACCTTGGGCTTTTAGTGCCTCCAAAAGTTTTTGCTCCAAAATGTTTATTTGTAAAGATGTTACTAAAAGCGTGGTAATTGTTTATGAGAAGTTGAACAACAAGCTTAAGAAGGAATACTATCCCTTACCACAGATTGATGAAGCATTGGACTGCTTGGGTAGCGCGCATTATTTTCCATCTATGGAATTAATATCTGACTACTTGAAAGGATATGCCAAAGATAGACAGTTGAAGTGCTTCATGATCAATTCCAAAGACCTATTTAACCTAATGAATGTTGCAAGGGCTGAGAAATGCCTCGCAACCTTTCATTGGCTATAAACAGTATATTGAGCAATTTAGAAACCTCCTGTATTTTAGTAGATTTAAATTGTTTGAACTTTTTTCGAGTATATTTTTAGATGATTTGTAGCACTTGAAAGAAGTCTTACGCTGTCTCACCAAAGCTGACTTAAAAATCTATTAAGTGCAATGTATTTTAAGGCCATTGCATACTTGAGTACTGTTGTAAAGAATCAATTCCTAACGTCCTCAGCTTATAAAATCAAGTGGTTAAAAGGATGTCGCCACCAAGTATTAAGTGAGAAATTCAGTTAGTACTGTAAATGATTATATATTATTGCTGTTTCATCAACCTTTATAAACCCGATGATCCTGTATTTCATCTATTGAAAATGGTTTTAATCTGAGAGGAAGGAAAACTTTCATCTAGCCTTTTACAAGTTGAGGACTTGCCTTACCAAGCACCCATCTTCCCTATAATAATTTGACAAACCATTTATAGATCCAAATTGACGCGCCCCTTTACTGACGTCAGTGCAATGTTAACCCAGAATAACATTGAGGAAATTGAGCATTAGGTGCATAATGTATAAAACATCAGATGTGAAAGAATGTAGCTATACTATAACTGAGAAGTGGTGTCTAGCAATTAGCTATGCCTGTATGAAAACCTTAGTTTATATAAATGAGGTACACTTCATTATATAAAATAACTACGACTCCCTTATTTGGTTACAAATTTCTAAAGGAGCCAGAATTGCAGCTGGACAATGGATATTAACTTACAAAGTTTAAACTTTGAGATTGAGCACCATCCTAGCGTAAAATATTAAACGCTAATTATCTTTCTGCCCTATTTTTGAAATATCATTTGACTTTGCTGAAAGTATATATGCAAAAATGATATCTAAGCAGTGTGGCTGTCAGGATTTTAGCCATAGCAAAAGATGTGATCACCTCTGATGGTAGTATTTGAACGTAGTCTTTAGGAATTATCTCTTCTAATGTCAGGGTTTGAGCCTGATTCAAAGTATCAAATACCACAGCTATAAAGGTTCAAACAAAACTTACAGAAGATACTTTTTCCTCAAAAACTATTTTAGGATTCTGCCAACATTGAGGAGAACCAACTATATGAAGATATTTTATCAAGAGACCTGGCCATCTTTCAAAAAATTGGTTCACGAACCTCTAAAAATATTAGTCTCTTTTAATAAAATGGGAATTTCTGTTTATACAAATATTTAGTTTCCGCTATCATATAGAATATTTCAAGGATAAACATAAATTTTTTTCCCTTAATTGTATAAAATAAGTCATCTAAATTAAGAGTCCTTACAATACCATCTTTGGTTGCTCTAAGTATTTTCTGGGATGAGTAGATGGTTATATGCCCTCCATCCTGACAAATATCTGGTGCTCCCTGTAAGGACTCCCAAAGTCCTCAAAGTTACTTTAACTGTGATTGCCAATATTAAATTCCCACCAGATACCTTTTCCTACCTTGAAACCCCCACTTCAGTGAGTAGGCAGTTAACGCACATATTGGAGATCCTGTTTCATCATGTATTCTTCAGTTGCCAGTATCTATGGACAATGAGCTGATTATTCACATTACTGTTTTATAATTTCTTCTCAAAAATCAGATTGAGATTAACACATAAGATATATAAACTTAGATCAAATCCCTAAGAAATCTTTTTGAAGAACTTGATCAAGTTTTCGTTGCAAAAGGCGCACCTTCAAGGCACCCTATTAGGCTGCGTTGCTAAGCAGAGTAAAATCATCCATATGTGGTGCTTTTAGATGCAGTAGTCTCTTTATCCACACATCACGGACAAATCAGAGCATTAGCAGCTTTACATATCTCTATGCAATGGTGGAATAATGAATACTCACTATCAATAGCGCCAACTTGGGCTAAAAAAGACAACTTCTAGTATAAAAAATCAAGTTAGGAAGTCAACTTAGATCTTCACCTCCAAAACTTCCCAATAATCTGCTCATGATTGAATTGACCTTTTTTTCTGATGTTAGTGAATTGCGCCAAAAAGTTGAGGCCATTCAACCACTTCATATTCCAGTGATACCAGCTCCTGCTAGGCTAAATTTTTACCTTCAGCATCCATCCAGGTATTAAACCCACTGAACCCTCTGGTAAACTCCTTTAAGCCCTATATTAAAAATAAATACATCCCAGGAGAAGGAGGTGTCTTTCTTTTCCGTATTGTTATAGAAAGTGACCTGAAACAGGCTACTTATCATCAAATAATTATGCATTTTTCCACCGCCTCAGTCATTTTTTGTCAAGAGAGTGTCTGTAACTCTCTTGTTCCCAGAAAGGTGGTGTGGGATGCAAACCCACACTGCTAGGGAACTAGCCGTTAGGAGAATGGAAAACAAGGCACCTCAAATGGTGCCTGTGCAAAAGGGACCCGAGGAAAGAGTGTAGAGCGCATATACAGTATCAGGTAAGCAAGAAACAGCACAGCTTGAGTGGAACCCAGAGGGGAGTCCATAATCAAGTGTAACTCTTTGTCAGTAGGCTTGGGTGCATTAATCTGGTGGGGCCTGAGAGGCCCAAGGAAACACCTAGAATTTTGTAAATTGTGATAGGATGTAGTGGTCAACATAGTTGGAGACCTCCTTGACGAGGTCCAAACCCAAGTTCGCCCAAGGAACCATAAACAAAACGTAGAATAAAATGGGTAAATTTATTTGAGAAAGTTGACCAATGAGGAATGTTGGTCACAAAAAATGTTTTTAAAGTGGGTCAGGGGAATTAGGGTTCTGCAGAAGTGTGCCCAAGCCTTGACGCTCCAATAAACAAATGCTTTCATCCATTCTTGTAAAATACACCAAAAGTGCCTTCACTTATGTGATTGGTCGAAGCTATATTTTACCCAAGCTCAAGATTTTATAACTTAAATGAAATTTGAACCCTCATTCTCCAATTAACTGAATTGAACCATCTTTGTTCATATTGTAGATTGTTTGTTTCAATGCCTGGGCCGAGATAAGGGGCTGGGCGTTTGCACCCCATTAGTACCAACCTGGGCATGCTTTGCTTTCACCCAGCGATGGTCTAAGGTGTGTTTCAGGTCATGAAGAGCCAGAAGTTTCACCTTCAGGGCCTCCTGTCGCCCAGCCTTATCTTTGGCATTAGTTCCCACTATTAAGTCATCCAACCATAACGTTACCCTCTCCTCCTTTTTGGGATCCACCCCCCTCCAGGGGCGTTCACTAAGGAGAAGTTCTTATGTGCTGGTGGCAACTTCATAGCAGCAAGCGCCAGCTTAGGCTTGAATCCTGCTTCCTCAGGGAAAAAATCATGGAATGATTTAATCAGGTCTTGGGCATGTACACAATCCCATGTTGGCACCCAACTGTTCTCAGCTGCTTCAAACCCCTTCCAGTTTACCAGGTACTCAAGACGTCACTTAACCTGGCGGGAGGCTACTATTTCCTCCACTTCTCATTCTGGCGCCCCATCCATGAGATAAGCCTCAGGAGTTGCAGGTGGGGGCCCTCAAACAATGTCAATTTGCTCTTATGAAAGATGGAGTAGATCCAGAACATGTAGGGAAGATCCAACTGGTATGAGGCATGACCCACCTTTCTAACTACATGGTAAGAACCAATCCTCTTTGGACCCAGCTTTTTGCATGGCTGCTTGATAGGGATGTTGCGAGCGTCAAGCATCACGAGATCCCCTTCCTTGTATGCTGGACCCACTTGGCACTTTCCATCGGCGTTCTCCTTATAAGCTAGCATAGCCACCTCCAAACTTGTGGACACCCCCTGATGGACCTTCTTAATGGTCTTAGCAAAGTCCACCACCGCTTCCACTTTGGAGACACAGCTGGGCTCCATGTTAAAAGCAGGGTTAAAACCATGGTTGGCAAAAAAGGGTGAAAAACCAATCGATGAATGAAAAGTGTTGTTGTAGCTAAACTGGGCCATGGGGAGGTGAGGAACGCAATCAGAATGTTCTGCGGTGGTGTACAACGCAGAAATTGTTCCAAGAACTGGTTCACTCGCTCAGTCTGCCCATCTGACTGGGGGTGATAGGCAGTCAAACGGCAGGGGCGAATCTGAAGAGTTTTACACAACTCTTTCCAAAAGATGGAGTTTAACTGAGGTCCCCAGTCACTAATGATTTCTTGAGGAACCCCATGAAGCGCAAATACATGGGCGACGAAGAGCCTGGCCATTTCAGCAGCAGTTATTTTCGTTCTGCAAGGAATAAAGTGGGCAAACTTCATAAAGCAGTCCACCACCACCATGATGGCATCAAACCCATCCAAAACTGGCAACTCCACAATGAAATCCACTGATAAAAAAGTCCAGGCCCTTCTGCCTTTTGGACTGGTACCAGCAACCCTGGTAAAGGTTGCCAATCGGGTTTCATTTGATTGCAGATCAGGCACTCTTTACAGTACCGCCCCACCTGAGCGGGAAGCCCTTCCATTGTAAGTGCGTCGTATCAACTCCAAGTTCTTTGCTTTCCCAGGATGACCAACAGTGATTCCAGCATGATGCTCCCGGATGATCTCCAGGCGCAGTGGTCCAGCAGGAACCCATAGGCGCCCTTGGAACCATACCATCTCATCCTTCACGTAATAACCCTTGGATAAGTCCTCCTGATTCAGGGCGCTCTTAGTGAGAACAACAGTATAATCAGCTGATAATGGCTGAGAAAGAACTACCTTTCTGAACATACTATATTCTGCTTCATTTTCCAGGGGTGTGAGCGCTGGCATATGGACCATGGAATCAGGAAGTTGAGGCAGAATTATATTTGGCGGAATCATCAACTGAGTGTTGTAAATTTCTACCTCCTTTGGATTGGGAGCCAAAGCAGGGTTGCGGCTTAAAGCATCCGCCAAACCATTCTAATTGCCCCTGGTGAACTCATAGGAAAATGTAAATAGGGCAAGGGTCCCATGCCAACGGGTCTGACGTGGTGTTAGGACATGAGGAGCACGGTAGTACAACAAGGCTCAGTGGTCTTTGTGTACTCAGAATTGTTAGGAGGAGCCATGTAAGTGGTGACACCAATAACTCAGAGCCTCCACCACTGCTAATAACTCCTTGTCATATACGGCGTAGTTTAACTCATGCAGAGACATTTTCCTAGAAAAATAGCCCACTGGATGCTCAGACCCATCTTCACCCACCTGTAACAGGGCAGCCGCAATGGCAAAGTTGGAAGCATCCAAGGACACAATAGACTCCTTGGCAGGGTCAACATGGAGAAGGATGGATGTGGATAACAGGGTGCACTTCGCCTCTTGGAAAGCACCCTCCAAAATGGAGGACCACTGAAACACCTTGCCTACACTGGCCTTATATAAGGGTGCTGCCACCTTGGAGAGGTTGGGCATGAACTTCTTGAGGAACGTACACATTCCAAAAAGCTCCTCAATTCCTTGACTGAGGTGGGGGTGGCCACTCGCGAATAGCCTTATCCTTGTCTGGAGTTATCATATGGCCTTGGTCAAAAAAGTCGTTGCCCAGAAAAGTAACCTGGGACTTGAAGAACTCACATTTACTAGTATTGAGTGTAAGGCGAGCAGCCCTCAATCTCTCCACCACTTGTCAAATGTGTACTGCATGTGACTCCTGATTAGGGGTAAACACCAGGATGTCATCCATGTAGGCAACCGCACATACCCCCAACAAGTCCCCCAACGCTGCATCAATGCGGCGTTAAAAGATGGCAGGGGCATTCTTAAGCCCAAAGGCCATAGAACTGGAAAATTCTTTTCTGGTGCAGAATGCGGTTAACCACTCCTGGCCCTTCTTTATCCGGATTTGATTGAACGCATTGAGGCAATCCAACTTGGAGAAAAATTTTGCCTTTTCTACATAACGTGCATTCTGGGAATCTAAAGGGATGGGATGAAGGTTTAATACAGTCACATTGTTAAAATTTCCATAATCGACACAAGGGCATAAAGTTCCATCAGCCTTCTCCACAAAGGGAAGTGGGGAGCAGAAAGAGGAGGTATGCTGAAAGATGTCACCTTTGGCCAACTGCACCTTCACCCACACATCTAAAGCCTCTTCCTCCCGGACAGTCAATGGGTATATGGGGGAAGAAATATGCACCAGATCCACAGTGAGTTTAAATTCACAATCAAATTTGGAATGTTCTGGTAGCGTACTAGCTGAAGCTGCATCAAAAGAAGATGTCAACTCCTCCAAACAGGAAGGTAAAGAAAGTCCCACGGAGGGCTTCAGCAAAGGGCAAGATAAGGAGTGGGAACATTGGGCTAATGAGGTAATTTGCCCTGGGCGTTATTCTCATACAAAGGAACAATCAAATAGTGACTGTTTATCAAAGACAAGGATAGAGTGTTTTCTTATAAATTAGTCCTGATGTCGAACTTCCGCCACCATTCTACACCCAAAATAATGGGGAAGAAGAGGTATCTGATAGCTTGAAACTGGTCGGAAAATAGATAGGAGCCCATCTGGAAGTCAACCAACCCCATGACGTTCAGTGTGGGGATACCTTGAGAAGCCCCACCTCTAACCATACCACCTAGTGAGTAACTCAACTCAAGGTAGTCAGCAAGGTCTTGGTCAATAAAGTTATTTGAGGCACCAGTATCCACCAAAAAATTTGTGCTGAACTTTCCATAAAAAGATGTAAGGGTAGCAGTTAACAAGTAGTATCCAGAATGGGTTTAATAAACGCATAAAATGCCATCAACTCACCAGAAAATTCTTCCTCTGGCTTGAACAAGCCATCAGGGTATGCTTTGGAATCATAGAAGAGGGAGGGATAGTGGGACACAATTACTACTGAGGCCACATATCCCACCACACCCTCTGCAGGTGAATATACATCTTAATATTTATGATGAAGTTCCTTTTCAACTTCCTGAGAACCCCTAATCATGGTAGGGGTCAAACGAGGGTTCTCAGGAGTAATCTGATATACTGAAATAGGGTCCTCATACAGACCATATGAGCATATAAATGGCTCATTCTGGGATAACTTGCTTTTGTTAAAAAACGCATTTTCTGGCTCTAACAAACCCACACTCATTCTGAGGGTTCAGTGTGCATCGCTATCCAAGGCCATCACCCCCAAGCCCAGAGCTGATGCCTCAGCATGCACCTCAGAAATGTGCTGTAGAGAAAAATGATAACAGAATCCTTTTCTTTTTGAAATTTGGGTTTGGACCCTCTGATGTTCCCAATTTCTGCCGAGATGGGGATGAAATCAGTGGGAAGCATCTCATGATTCAAGGAAATATCACTAGTTGAGGATGCAATATTTATAGGGATGAGCATGGGTGACATCATCATGGCGAAATCGTCTGAAACCTTTACTTCATTCTCAAGGCTAGACCCCTGTACAGTTCTGAATTTAGAAGAAGTCAAAGGTTTAGAAGGATAAGATTCCCTCATTTTAAGAGGCGCGCGCAACTTTTCAGCTTCCATATTTATATGATTTGATCTGATGATGGCCAAATTTCCTGGCCCCTTCCAGGTTGTGGTGGTGAAACTACCCCAAAGGGTTTCGACAAGATGATCAAAATTGGAAGGAGGCAATTGCCAAATTGGGGAGTTTCACATCGATATGTCCAAGGTCGAATGGAGAAACAACATTTTAACCTTGTCAGTTAATGGCAAAGCCTGGGCTTTTTGCAGAATTCACTCAAGTATGCTTTCATTGGCCAACCCACTTAATGCAAAGAAAAGAACTTGAAGAAGGAATGTAGGGATGCTTCATCAGGTCAATTCTGCTTTAAGACCTGTTCCAAACCCTCCATTGCTCGCCACAAGAGCGGTTAGGTGCAAAATACCGCAAAAACCCAATCACCCGCCTCAGGAGACAACTGGGACAACAGATTCACTCCTCACAAAAGTGGATGTGAACTAGATGAATTATTTTTCCCTAACGAGAGTTTTAGCTCAAGGGAAGCTAAGGCCTGATGAATTTCTAAATAAATCTCGGGAGAAAGGCGGGGAATCATGACATTAGGATCGCAAAAAGTCCAATACCACCAAGTACAAGCAGAAAGGGTGGGCACTTCCAAATTGGTAGTTGCAAGAATAATTCCGAGATGCACCAATACAAAACCAAACGAGAAAACTGTGGTGAGCACCATCATGGCAGTGACAAATGGCCAGCGCACCCAAATTACTAATAATGAAAGTCCAATATGGATAATTCTTATGAACATATAATAAAAAGGTTGGCTGACTAATACCAAGAGAGTGTCTGTAACTCTCTCGTTCCCAGCAAGGTGATGTGGGATGCAAACCCTCATTGCTAGGGAACTAGCCGTTAAGAAAAAGGGAAAGAAAACACCTCAAACAGTGTCTGTGCAAAAGGTACCCCAGGCAAGGGTGTAGAGCGCAACATATAGTACCAGGTAAGTGAGGTTCATAACCGCTTGAGTGGACCCCAGAGGGGAGTCCATAATCAAGTGTAACTTGGCGTCAGGGGGCTTGGGTGCCTCGATCTAGAGGGGACCTGGGCGGCCCAAGGGAGCACCTGGGATTTTGGTAAATTGCGATAAAAGGTAGTGGCCCACATAGTTGGAGACCTCCCCAAAGAGGTCCGCCACCAAGTTCGCCCAAGAGACCATGAGTAAAACATAAAATAACGGTTAATTTTTATTTAAGAAAGTCAACCAATGAGGAACGTTGGCTGCAAAAAACATATTTAAAGTGGGTCAGGGAAATTCAGGTTCTTCAGAAGTGCGCCCAAGCCTTGACGCTCCAATAAACAGATGCTTCCATCTGTTTTTGTAAAATACACCAAAAGTGCCTTCACTTGAGTGATCGATTGAAGCTGTATTTTACCCAAACTTAAAATTACATAACTAGAGTTGGATTCGAACCCTGACTCTCCAATTAACTGAATCAAACCATCTTTGTTTGTAATGTAAATCGTTTGTTTCAGTGCCTGGGCCGAGATAAGAGGCTGGGCGTTTTGTACCCCATTAGTATCAACATGGGCATGCTTGGCTTGCACCCAGCGTTGATCTAAGGTGTGTTTCAGGTCAGGAAGAGCCTGAAGTTTCACCTTATGGGCCTCCTGACGCCCAGCCTTATTTTTAGCATCAGTTCCCACTATTAAGTCATCCAACCATGACAAACATGATGTCTTTCATTTTTTGCCAAACGAGCCAGATAGGAGATGCCCAAGGACTTTGGGAGGGTACTAGAAACCCTGAGGTTAAAAGCTCTTAAATTTGGTTGTGACCTGAGCCTCTTCCATCTTGATCTTTCTGTAGGAGCATGAGAGAAAACATGTTGGGCATCCTCATTTCTACATTATGCACAGTTCATTTCTCTTGAAGATGTACGTGGATGCGGAAAATAAATTGGAATCTTTCTTTACTAGATTATTGACTTTCCTCCTCAAATCAGGGCAAGATCTTCCCAAATAGAGGTGGTAGCTAGGGCTACAGTGGGATGTTCTTCTAAACCAAAGTCACGGAAATCTCTAAACCCACATACACAACTAATTTCATTATTGGTCTTATCCATGGGTAGGAAATCAACGTATTGGCCCAGTGATTAAGTCCTTCAGAGTTGTTAGCCAGCAGTACGAAAATTGATCCAGTATAGGATGGGTTGAGAATGCCCAGGCAGGTCAAGACCTCCTTCACAGAAGGATTTCAGCCCTGTAAATTGTAACAGGTTAGAATACTAAGGCCTTGGTTTGTCCATCCTTATACATGTAACCTTACACTGGAAGAGAGTTGTCTCAATCAAATGGCGAGATAGGTTGGTTTTGGCTTATCAACCATTGAAGTCAGACAATTGCCATACACTTCAACAGAAGGGCCTGGCAACAACTCGGTAAATTGCTCAATCTGGGCGGAGGTCCAATGTGGCAGCTGATACTCTGCCAGCCTCTAGCCACCTGTCTGAACTCAGGGAATATGAACTTACTGGCATATGCACCTACAGACATTCCCTTGGTGATCACAACCAGGTCAAAATGCGACGATATTGGCAGGCACATCAACACATCAGAATATCCTGAAACCTTCCAGGGCCATGAGTTCGCCACTTACAGCACCTGGTGAGTTAGGGTTTAACGTCCACGCAACTCTGAACAATCACACTGGCCAACCTGAGAAATCAATTGAACTTACCCCAAACAACTTTATAAATTTAAGACAATAATTAAAGCCATGTTGTCATTTATTTAAGATTGGCTTTTTGTCAAGAGCACCCGCAAATGGTGGGAACCAGGGATGGGGTATTATAAAAAAATAAACCTTCAACTTGGGAGGGTTGGAATATGGTACGCCATCGTATAAGCCCACTCAACAAGCCAAAAAATATGAAATAAATTAGGTATGAAACCTGTGACGAATGGGGTCTCTCCACATTGCCACAAAGCAGTTGGGCAAGAGGGCCCATGTGAGGGCCCACAAACATGAGAGGGCTGCAGTGGTTAAGTCCTTCGTCCGTTGGCTTGATGAGCAGCTAAGGTATCCTTAGAACATGGTGAGGATGATGCTTACGCTGAGGAGGACAGTCTGTCCCCCAGAGAGAGCATACAGAGAGGCGACAGCTCTGTCATAATCCGAGGATTGGTCCATCTTCGCTCAAAATCCCTGGTTTTTGTCAAAAGTTTAATAAATGATTTCAAAATTTCAAAATTTTATTTTTGATTTCGAGGTTTTTATTTGCAAATATTAGAAGATGAAGTTGTCTTAAACACCTTCGCTTGGTTTTTTTGTATTATGGAATAAGGATATGGAAAAATTGGACCCCGCGGAGTCTGTGAGCAGTGGGCTATTTGCAAGCCTATTTTGAGAATCTCAGCCTCCAATATTCCCATCTAGGCCCATTATAGACCATCCGTTGGGTACCCATGGCGTTACAGAAACTTTTCCACATATATTTTCATTAGTCAGGGTTAAATCAGAGCTCATATCGACATTATCACCAAAATTCCCATTTTTGGGATAATTTAGCCTAGCAGCCCCTGATTCACTGGGCTGCCCTTCGCAATGGCTCTTGATCCTTTTGACAAGCGGCAGATTTGGCTTAGCAGCTCATGATTCACTGAGATGCCTAATGCCATGATTCTCGTCATTTCCTCTTTTTGCAATATTTGGCTTGGCTGCTCCTGATTTGCTGGGCTGTCCAATGTCATGATTCTTGCCATTTCTGTTTTTGGCATAATTTCAGCTTGGCAGCCCCTGATTCGCTGGGCTGCTCTTTGCTGTTGCCAATCTCTCCATTTCAATCCTCAAAATTCAGGTTTGTGGCCTTTGATTGGCCCAGTCGCCATTTACATTGACCTTTGCCATCTTTGCTCCAAGGTTTCGTCAATTTTATGGCATCAGATTTGACAGAATGCCATTTTTGAGGGTTGTTGCCCTCAAGACCTAAACTTTTATTTTGTTTTTATTTATGATACTACTAGCCGCAATCCCCGCCTTAGGGGGTGTCAGGGCTATGTGGTGGTCAGGCAGCGCCTTGACCATCACAAAACCTGGACGTTTACCAGTCATACTGGCGTGTTTGAGCCCTAATTCACATAATTCAGATGAATATAAAGATAAACTTAAAACGTGGCAGAATCGATTCAAACTATTAGTTTGCTACCGCTATTCGCATTATATCAAATTTTAGGAATTAATGAATGAATTCATTTTATAACACATATCTCTTATGGATGTTTGGCTGATATGTTTAAATGAGTCCGGGCAACCACTATAATCTGCAACCTTTGAGGAATTACCTTAGATCTAGGTGATTTACAGGCATCACTTCCACTATGTGAGAGAGTAGTTTAACTCTTGAGCCTCAGATGAGGTAATCTTTTCAGTCAAAACAATTTTTGGTCTCCAGCAAACAGATTTGTGCCTTTAACCATTACTTGATTCCTTGGATGTCTCAAATACCAAGGGTATGCGGGTGCCAAGCAAGGATAGGAATCCTTCTGCATAGTGGATGATGGCATCTTACTTTTAAAGAGATTAGGTACCCAGCATTAAGTCGTAACTAGGGTTGTCCAGAGCTATGCAGCAGCGTTTAATGTAATTGGGCCAGACTAAAGGGAGAGTGAAGAATAGGCTTTTATAGAGTTGATGCATCATTTCAGATAATTGATTTGCCAAAGAAAGACTGGGATTCTAAGGGGGATTTTCCAATACCCACAAAAGAATTCATAGCCTGCAAGGCATCACCATTCCGATGATATGCAAATAAGAACCATTATAGGACAAGTGCGGAAAGTACTGGTCTATGAACATAGTTCCTGCTCTGACTAGGAAGATGATCACTGGAAGTAATCTTGAACAAGCTTTTAATTATTGGGTTGACCTGACAACGTTGGTGGGAGGGGGTTGTTCCTTCCTTTAGTGTTTTTCATTTTGGTGGGATTCTAATTTGGCTGAATATGAACCTGATAATGTGCGGCAACAAAGGTCTCAACAGGTTCAACCACAGCTGAGTCATTCTAACTGAGTCCTCCAAATCTTCATTCCCATTTTCACCATGATTGGGTTGAATTAAATTTAGTAATGGTTTGAGCCTATTTGAATTATTTTCAATCTGTAATCCTGATACTTTGAGAGCGTACTTGATACTGAGGAGTGGCAGCCATTTTATCAAGTTTATCCTAGATGAGTCTCCCTGAGTTGTGATATCCAAATCGTCATTTCCATTTTCCTCATAATTTAGATGGATATTTGAGCGTTTGGTTATTCCGTTCATTTTGAGATTCTCAATAGTCATTTTAATGTATTGGGCCATCTTGCAAAACTCGTAGGGTATGACTCCTGAAGGTTTCTGCGCTGAGAGAGGCAATAGCTGAAATAAACAATGTGACGGCCACCATAATTACTGATACAATTGAGTGTGGATCCTTTATAGATTAAGGTAGTTCATTTAGGACCTCCAGGCTAATCGAAAATTATAAAATGTTCAAAAAATGTTGGCAGAATTATAGTTTTATTAAGGATAGGACGAATTAATCCAGCACTCTGACATCAGCAGAGCATTGGGGTTTTATAATTGATGAGAAGTGAGAGGCGGGGACTTGGGAACATTTCTTACAACTGGACGCATGATTATTTAAAAAATGGTGGGACTTTTTGCATCATGTCTTGGCTTGAATATTATAGGTGCCTCAAAAGCAGATCTTGTTACTAAATTTTTGTTTCCATTGGGATTCAAGCATGCCAGCACATCTCAAAAAATTCTTAAAAAAATACTTTGGAGGGATCATTGCCTGATCATTTCAGGGCCAGTCCTCATGTCATGACTTTGAGTTTAATCTGCCCAATCGTGCTCAGATTTCATCACATATTGTTGAAATTTTATTATATAGACTTCGCCCAAATTAAAATTTTTGGTAAAATCATACCCTTCATTTTTGACCTGTAACTTCAAGTTAAGGGGCCTCATCAGAAACCCACTGCTTGTTGAGGGTATGCCTTAAATGTAACAATTTTCTTGTGGGAGTGCTCAGGGACATTCCCCCTTCTAATGTTAAAAAAGGGGTGAATCAAATGATTCAACTTTATGGTGGCTACCAGGGTCATTACACATAGAGGCCCACTGGTACAATACTTGATAAAATGGTTAAACTGGACTAAAACTAATTTTTATAAATCTAAAGGAGATATGTTCAAAGGGGATCCACTATCCATTATGTAAGAATGCTAGTTTGTGAACCTTAATTGCAACATGGGTGACCAAAATGGTGAATTGGGGTGGAAGGGTAAGAAACATTTGCGCACATCATAATAATAGGCAGAATCAAGTAGTATTCTCAATAATTTTTGACTTATGGTTACAGGCTTCTTCAATAGTGACCTCAGTTGGTCTTTCAGGCTTATAAGAGGCATAATGATGGATGTGTCATCAAAAAACCTTTTCCTTCATGCTGACCTCTTTTTTACCAACAGTTCAATTTATTTTTTCTCTTCTTAACTTTTGTAGTACTCTTCCTTAGTGCTTCAGTGACACGTACAGTAGGAGCATGCGGCTATTTCTTTATTCTTCGCCTCCAATGCATGAGCTCTGGGTCTAGACAAAGCCTAAACCATGGAAGAATAATTGTTTAGAATGAACAGATATTCTCATGTGTTTCTTTGATGTCACAGATGCAAGTGAGGGTTTGCTTAATTCCCACCATATTCAGTTAATCTTTGCTTTATGCTGCAAGGTCAGAAAGGATGCCAATGATAGTATTATCTAGAGTGATAAAACTTTTGTAACTAGCTGTTGTGCATTAGCATAAAAGTGACGTTAAAAGTTAGAGGGGCTTTGCCTTTGCTGAGGTAAATAGCCATGAAAGCTTGTTTTTGACATTAGAGGGTTTGATTAGAACTAATTCTTGTGCAAGCGCAGTTTTGACTTGGGCTCAGGTCTGACATTCTCAAAAGAGAGGGTCATAGTTTCCCAAGCTTCCCGACATAGGCAAGAATGGATATGCTTGACCTTTTGGAAATTTATAGCCTCCTCCATAGTGCTTTTATAAAGAGTTTATTAAGGATGCAATATTTTCTTAGCCTGGAATAAATCATTCCTTGAAGCTGGGTTTAAAATTTAACACAAAGGCATAAAGAGCATATATTTCAGTATCAATAACCTAGCTAGGTTCAGTAGATTTAGACTCAGCATATGCGCAAGGGGCTTGCTGATCAATTTGTCATCAAACCTTACCTAAATCATCCTGCAACTCCTTCCGGCACCATTTGAGCACTCTAGCGTTGGCCTCCTGATTTAGTTTGGATTTCAGGTCCTGGTTTTCTGACTCACAGAAACTTACATTAGAATCTAGGTTTGTGAATCTATGCTATATCTCATTAAAAGCATTTATCAATAAATTTTATGCTATCTCAGACATTTTCTAATTTGAAATTAATGGTGCCCAGAATAATGACAGGGTCAACTAGGTTCCTTCTGGATGAGCTCCACATCTGTGAAAGATATTCTCCATTTGATTCTAAAGGTCTTCTGCTTTTTGAGCATTTTTCCACATCGGGGCTCCCTGGAAAATTCATTCAGAGTGAAATGTGACCCAGGAGGCCCAAATGGCCAGGGTGACCTCTAGATCCAGGTCGTCCTTCAGCCTCAAAATGTCATGGGACCCTTTAATGATGGTTTCTTTTTAGCGGTGGAACTTATTAAGCATGGCCTCTATGAGACTCATTCATTGGGTTTAAGATAATTCTAATGTTTAAGTTTGGCTGGCAACCTTTGAGAAAGCACCTTGAATGTACTCATTTACCTCAGAGAACATACCCTACAGTCGTTGATTAAGATGAATATCCTTATACCTAGCAATCCCAGAGTCCATAAAGGCGATTTAAACTCTGGCATCATTAATAAAGCGGCGGTTGTCCTGTATAGTTTCCCAATTACCACGAAAATACATAGGGTATCTCTGTAAAATTTGACCATGTTGAAATTGAGGTTTTGCACTAGCCCTAGCTGGCGTAGTATCTTTTAATGACGTAAACTCGCTACTTGGAGTAGGTGGTGAAGTGCCAGATGGACAAACTTTTAAAAGATAGAGATCTGTTTCACCTACCAATTCATTGTTTTCTAAGGCAGCTTAGTTGTAGAGCCTTCAAATGTAAGAAGGGACAGCGGAGGCTCAAAAAGGTTATAATAGGTCTTGGTAGAGTAGATCCCATCAAGGAACTGATGGATAATATAGCGTGTTTTTCAGTTTGGATGTAGAACTGACTAGAGTTTGGCAGGGGACGGTTGAATTCAATGGTGTCCTGGAATTCTAGGTTCTCAGGTTTAATCAAATGTACTTCAAATTGAGAATTATTAACACATTGAGTAATTCTTCTTTCCCTATTAGGAGGGGATTATTTATTATTGTCATCCATATCTCATGATTGGCGTTTTCACTAGTTAAAGATTGGGGTACCCCTGTAGTAATAACCAGGTTTCATCTTTTTACAAGAAAAGCAAAAACTTATGAAAACAGGGTGCCTAGAGCTGTAGAAAGATAAGCATGTAATGGCTTTATGATAGCTTGGTTCTTTGAAATGGCTAAAGAGAGGCTATGGAGTAGCACTTTCCTTTTTTTCTGGTCCAGTATTATGCAATATTCTGGGTTACAAAACTTATTATCGTACATATGCAAAGAAATATAGGGATAAAGTAGTTGAGGAAATAAATAAAACCCTTATTATTTAAAGCTTTTGATATTTTTTGGATTAGTAAAGGCCTTGTGTTGGTTGGGGCGCTCAAGTCGCCTTTGTTCAGTATCTTTCATCCAGTATGAGCTTCAATCTATGATCTTTTTCTTGGATTGGTTTTAACACTGCAAGCCTTTCAATGTATGATGGTGTTCAAATAGTACCCGCTGGCATCAAGTTGAACCCTCATTTCATGACTTCATGAATCTCTTCCATTACTTCTTTTCCAATTATGGGCAAAGGCTCATAAGTTGACGATTAATTTGATTCTAGAAGGCACAAACTAATTATGGGACAAATGACCATTTTTTCAGCCTTAGTTTAAGATTCAGACCATTATATGAACGCCAACATTATGGACAACCCAGTTCTTCGCTTATAAAAATTTTAATTTTCCTGGGATCCTAGACCCTGCATATAAAAAACCATCTCTGTTTTTGGAAACTTAACCAATCAGATTCTTTAAATCTAGCAGCATGTGGTCATCGTCTATGCCAAAGTTCTATCTTATCTTTTATTTTTGGATGTGAACTGTTTTGGCACTTTAAAAATGTTAGGTATTGACCCATATAATAAAATCCTAGTTAAAGTAAATTATGATGATACCCATAACCCTAAACAATGGCAAGATACAGAAGACCTATCAGACAAATATCATATCACTTTTTCCAAGGGTCCTGGAGATTTTGGAAGATGTCTGTAGTGATCCACAAAGTAAAATCTTAAGATCATCCCTCCTCAAAGCCTAAGTTTATTTGATTTATAAAGTAGAGCAGTCCTAATCGGCTCTTAATTTTAAATTCTGTTAGAAGCTGGTCTAATTGTACCAGAAAAAATCCTTGGGCTTCTTCTCTTCTATAAATATGCAAAAAGGAAGTAGGTCATTGAGTTGTTATAGACTATTGCTGACTAACTCCCATCATTTGAAATAACTAGCTACCCCCTTCCTTGTATTAATTACTCTTTACGTCTAATTTCAGAATTAACATATAATTAAGTATTAATTCTCTCCATTGGTTAATGGCAGATTGACAAATACCCTGAAGATTGCGAAAATATATTCTTATCTCCATGAAAAAGCAGTTTAAACCTACATGGAAGCATCAGGATCAATGCAATGCCTTTGCTACTTTCCTTTAAAGGCTTAAGCTCCTGTTTTAAACTGGATAGGGTCATGCACCCTTTAAGAACCAAATAATTTAAACCTTAGGTATCTGCCTCTCACAAAAATCTATGACCTAGGACATACACCAGACAAAAGATGGGTGTATGCTGCCCCTCCCTGTTTGCCACTGCCTTTCCCACACCTACCCCAACCCAAACCCGTCCTAGTGTCAAAACTGAAAGATTTTATGTAAAGAAAATTAAGTAACTTTATGAAGACTTTTTAAAGATCAAGAAGCTTTCCATCAAGGATCCCATTTACTATCCCCAACAGAGTTCAATCAGAAGTCAACTTGTGAAGGAAAAAATTACCTAGCAGGCCAAATTCAAGCAAAAAATTCAAAAAGAAAAGGGCTAAAACTAGGATCAAACCTGACACCCCATGTAGGAATTTAGCTATGTAGGTGCTTGCTGGTGCTAACGCCGCTGGATCCCACAAAGATTTTAGATAAAAATAAAAATGAACGCTACTATAAAATTGGGTTCTTTTATAATTTTATTAGAAATGCGGGCATAAAGCAAAAAAAATTGTGTTTTTGATATCTGCATAATTTGTATCTAAACTAATCTTGAGGATTGGAGGAACTCAAGGATAGTTGTGGAATAGCTGTGTTGCACTCTGAATTAGAAAACATGTGAAACTCGCCTATCAGATCTTGGGGGGTGTGAATTACTCTTAGGAAATTGAACATTGGGGTTTTGGGGCAAGATGTACCCATGCGTTAAAGTTCTTTGTACCACAACCAATCACCATTAAAGAAATTACTTTCACCTTGGGGGCCTCCGCACCGCAAATAAAAGAGGGTAGCCCTCACATAGGTTTTTTGAAGGATCTGGTGATGTTATGGGGAATACCTAGTGAGGGTTGCCCCAAGGTCCGTTGTGAGGTCAGAGAAATCTGACCAATTGATTTTTCTTTTGATGCCCGAGAAGGTCCCAAAATGGTGTTATCCCAATTAATGGGGTTCCACCAAGAATCAGCCAGGTTCTTTTGCCAATTTCTCCAATATTTTTGGTCCTATTATTCTTAAAATCTCATTTGGTGTCATCAGAAACTCGTAAACGGCTGACAGTTCCTTGTTTCAGCTGATTTCGATCCAAGATATTCTTCCTTTGCAGCTGAGAGGGCAAATGACTGACATCTTCCCCTCGAGAATGGCGGGGGCAAATAAAGCCAATGGAAGAGGCCATGAACACGATTGATGGTGAGTCCAGTAGCGAGCAATTTTATAGAATATTCATTGCCTCTTTTGTAGGTGATGGTGAAGGGTCCTTCCAAGATTGATCCAAGCTTACCGCTTCTAGGAGTGAAGCAGTTATGGTAGTATAACAACATGTCAGATACTTGGAATGTAGGTGGGAAAGTTCTGAGCTTATTGGCTGCCTGCCCCTCTTTTGTCACTGTTTTGGCTAAGTTAGTCATTACCTCTAGTTGGAGCTGAATGATGCGTTTAGCCAATCATCTCATAACTCTCTCAGGCTCTTAAAACTATAGAAAAATGTACATCCTTTACTAAAAGAGAAGGAATTCTGGGTTCTCGCCCATATAAGACATGAAATGGGGATATTTTCAATACCCAGTGACAACTAATCTGATAGGTCATGAGGGCACTGGGTAAGTATTGATCTCAGTGAATTGGACCAGAAAAGGCCATTTTTTGTAGGATGGATACCAGGGTACCATTAGCTCTCTCCAAAGTTCCGTTGGTAGAGGGATTGTATGGAGCCAGAAAAAGTTGTTGGCCCCATGGATGTTGCCAGGAGTTTGACTACACTGGATGTGAGGTTCTTACCATTATCACATAGCAATACTTGGGGACAGACATGTCAAGAGAGGATGTATTGATGTAAAATGGTGGCTGTGGCCTTGGCCATTTGAGCAGGAAGAGATACCGCTTCCACCCACTTGGTGAAATGATCAATATCTAGTATAATAAACTTGTTCCCACTAGTAGTCTGAGGAAGGAGACCAATAACATCCAAAATGAATGTGTGTAACGGTTTTTGAGGGGTAGTGGGTTGATACTGGTATCTAGTCTTGAAACCAGATTGCTTCTTAAGGTAAGGCAAGATTCCAAGACATCAACGATAGATTGCATCATACCATCCCAAAAATACCGATCCTTAATCCACTCAAAAGTTTTCTTTTACCATCCATGCCCTAGAGTGGAGTGAGCTTCTAGAATAGTGGGTACGCGTTCTGAGGGTCAAAGTTAAGGCAGCCACGTTGACCAAAGCTTTTTTATACAGTTTCCAATCCTCCACTTTAATGTTGTGGGAGTGCCGGGATAACATCTCCTGAATGGGATCATCCTCATTTTCCCATTCGTTTGGGGTCATTAATAGATCATGCAACCTCTCCGCCTCACTGTTATCCAAATGAAGGACTGGCAGCCTCGTCAACCCATCAAAATTTAAGTGACCGGTCCCAGCAAGGTGTTCAATCTTCATATTGTAAGGCTGGAGAATTAAGGCCCAACGAGCTAACTGGCCACTAGGGTCCTTCTATTTTGTAACCATTTGAATAAAGCATGGTCTGTAACCACAGTGAAGGTGGTCCCATATAAATAGGGCAATAGTGCTTCACAGCTAACAGCACAGAGAGTCACTCCTTCTTAGTTACACTATAATTGCGTTCCACTTTTGACAGCATCTTACTGAAATAGGATACTTGATGATCTACACCATTTTCATATAATCGGGATAAGATGGACCCAATGGCATAGTCTGAAGCGTTAGTAAACAGGATAAAAGGTTTAGTGTAGTCTGGGTGTCTCAGGATAGGATGTTTTTGTAACAGTTGTTTCAACATCTTGTAGTGGCCTTCTGTTCAGCGCCCCAACAGAAAGGGGTGTTTTTAATCAATAAACGAACGAGTGGTTCTCTGAGCTGGGAAAAATTGGGAATAAATTGATGGTAATACCCCATCATCCCTAGAAATACCTGAATATCCCATAGATTATTAAGGGGAGGCATCTTCATAATAGCTTAAACCTTATCTAACATGGGTTGGATTCCTTTTCTGAAAATGAAGTGTCCAAGAAAATCAAATTTCTTTTGGAAGAAGGTACAATTGGAAGGCTTCATCTTATTATCAATTTGCATAATCTCTAAAACAACTTTTTCAAATGATTAAGATGTTCATTGAAGGTTCTTGAGAACATTGTGATATCATCGAGATATATGATGACACATGTTAACTTCAGGTCCTGCAAAATGTGGTCCATCGCCCACTGAAAAGATGCAGGTACGTTACACAACCCTTGTGTAATTGGGTTGGTTGGAAAAGACTCTCACTACAAATGAGGGCACGTTTCTCCTTATCTTTAGGGGAAAGGTCCATTTGCCAATAGCCGCTAGCCAAGTTCATGGTGGAGAAGAAGTTAGAGCCAGAGAGTTGGGCCAGGGCATCATCAATGTGAGGTATAAGATAACTATCTTTTTTGTGAGATTATTCAATTTTTGGTAATCTATAACTATCAGATGACCTCCATTTTTCTTTTTAATAAGCAACAGAGGGGAAGACCAAGGGCTTTGTGAAGGTACTAGCAACCCCGCATCAAGAAAGTGTTGAAGCACCATCCTCATTTGGTCTTCTTCCACATTCAACTCCCGGTAAGGTTTTGATTGAATAGGGCGAGCATCACCCACACTAATGGAGTGACACCAGCCTTTCATGTGCCCTTAGTCATGGTCTTATTTAGTTATGATGTCGCTATTTTCATCTAATAAAGTATAAACGATTTCCAATTTTACTGAGGTTAGTTCATCCAAAATATGTACATTAGGTAGAGTGCACACCAGATATATATAGGCAACCCCAAAACCGTTATTGAGCTAACGAGGTGGATACGTTTAATATCTTCTACTGGAAGTAGATTTTGACCAATCTCCTGGTGTTTTCAAATGATCATGTCTTTTCTGGTGAGGTTTCCCATAATAAGGGTAATAGACCTCTGGTAGGATGGGTCTAGTATCCCAGGGATTACCCCTAGGCTCCCTGGGGCTAATGCCCTCCAGACTTGTAATATGCAACAAGAAGTGATGTGGAATTTGTATTGTGATTTAAGTGTTAACCACGCGTTGTTCACCAGGTTTAATTAATACCTCATCTACAGCATAGAAGGGGAGGGCATCCCTTGCATCAATGGAATTAGGCAATATCTTAGTGTGGTATCCTGAGGTGGATTAATATAAAGTCATAGATGAGAAAGAGTATTTGATCAGGAAAGAGTATTCATGATTGCGGGGTTTTTAATTGGATATGAATAAAGGGACTTCATAGTTAAGCAATCATAGGAAACCTTTTTTCATGTTGATTATTCCCTCATATTCAATCATAAATTGGGTGTTGATGAGCATATCATAGGCGTTATTGCCCAAAGCCACAGCAGGGGCTGATAGGATAAGCTTCCCAATCTGAATTAAAAGGGAAGAGTATGCCCCTTTGGCACAGAGATTAGTTAGTCCAGCAGTTCCAATTTCTTTCCTGTACTCCAAGTCAGGCGCTGGCTTATCTTTTTATAATAAGCTTTGTGGAGATCACGTTAACCAGGGACAAGTATCTAAGGTGGCCAGAATTCGGACTTTTTGTATAACACTTCAACTTTTGTGAGAGTTCCAGCAAAGGTAGGTGTAAAGCTAAGACCTCATTAAGCCGAAATGTGGAGGTTGATTAGAGAGCAGTTTTGAGATAATTAGCCACAATGGTTTTCATGGGCTGGACCTGCTGAAGAGGTTGAATCAAGCTAGCTAAGAAATGATTACCATCGCTGGCAGTATGAATAACTTTGGGCCATCCTAAATTTTGGCTGAGGTACTTTTCCTCAGATATGGTGGTACAATCAACTCCTCCAGCGTTTAAATATTCTGGACCTCTAGTTCAATTGGTGCTCCTAAAATATTGTATTCAATGTCATCATAACCCCCCTCGTATTCCTCCCCAGTGGTATTCTCAACAACGGGCAAAGCCGCAATAGAAATAGGGTAGATGGCTACATAAGATTGGATGGCCTTAGGAGACGCAGTTTCTAGCATGGCTGGAAGAGAAGGCACAGAGGCATTAGTGAGCTTGTGTGGCCTTATGGATGTTGCAACCTATCAGGGCTTTGATATATTAAATGGTGTGATAATATTTTAAAGTCATTGACTCTTTCCGCTCAGCATAACTTTCTAAGAAAAATTACTTAAACTAATAAAAGAAAATCCTAATCGCCCGTTGTAGTTTTGCTCTGATTTCCTCAGATTCTCCGCCAGCTGCTCCATTGTGAGCAGTGGAAAAACTCCCCCGCCATTTTTCATCTGGCAGGAAAACACGCTTGGACTGGTTCACCCAATCATTCCAAACCCATGAGACAATTCATTCCTCCCAAGGATCTTGACGCCCACCATGATCGCACCCAAGTGGTACCTCATTGCCCCTGGTGCTCCCCCAGAGTAACATGTGCTCTGCCCTAAAGGTTGAATATGGGAAACTATTCCCATAACATGACCAAGCCATTATCAAAATGGCACAGGTGGTGATGACACCCACCAGATTCATAGATTTCAGCTCCTATAAGGGGTATTTCGACCTCGTCTTCACCTGTGAAGCTGACGCTACCACTGCAGCAACTGTGCCCCTGGTTTTCCAGGGTACCCCTCTCCCCACAATTCAGACCTGGCTCCCAGCGGACACCACTTTGGTGGTCCAGTTTGCTGGTTTACCCGCCCACATCTCCCCTGAAGTGCTCCACAAGGAGCTGATGGATAGTTTGGCAGCCTATGGCTCCAACCCCATCTTACAATTTGTGGTCCCAAATGGGGCCACACAACTCGCTGGGCCTTAGGCATATGTCACAATCAGCCCTGAATTTAGTAAAATTGCCGTGTCAATGCCCCATCGCACTGTTACTCATTCAACATCTGACCATCTGTTTTTGGGCCCGCATCAAGGTTGGGCGGATAAACTGCCCATCATATTTTGAGTTGGACCATTCGAGATGCAAGTGCCCCTCCTTGGCCACTTCTGATGGATTGGATGACTCGTCCACTGACCTCCAATCCGCCACACACCATACAAGTTTTGGTATGAGGCACAAGCCTACCTCCCCCTCCCCCAAAGCCTGTTGCTGCAGCTGCACCTGCAGCCACCAATCAGCCTCCTCCTCACCCCAATGCCACAAATTATTTATCTAATCAAGCATCGGATTGGATCCCAGTTCAATCCCATGCTTCCTCAAACAAATCAACCAAACCTCAGCCGTATTCTGATTCCCCAATCCAATTCAACCAAAACCCATGAAAGTTATTGGCTGAAATTGATGAATCAGGTAAGCTCATTAAAGAACCATCTCTGCAAATCAAGCGGTTCATTAATGCAGAATGGGATTCCATATACCCCCTCGACTATATACCCCACAGCTAAATGCCAAATCATTTTGCAGTGATTACCAGCTTGCAGTTGAAGCAGCTGCAACACCAGATTTTCACCCCTTTCGTAAAGCTGTCACCAAATCACTGGCGATCTTCACTTTGAAAATTCACCACCTGTTATCCCTGAAACTCCTACTCAAAAGAGTAAAATCACAGTAAAACAGCTATACAAAAATGCTAATGATGCTATCCAGAACGTGTCAACTATAGCACAGAAACCAAAAGCTAAAATTACCCAAACCAACATTGCCACATTCATCAAACTCCCAGATGCCCGCATTAAAGCTGAAAAAGCTTTACCCAAATATATCAGTGCCATTTACCTAGCTGGCAATTTCCATGAAATTTCAATTATTAAAGATAATGAGCCACATGCCGCAGATGCCCCAACGCCATTACTGTCTGCCATGATATGCACTCTACTATGGGAGGAAGAGGCTACTGCTGAAGTTGAGCCCACCAACCCCCTCCCCTTCTACCATGGAGGGATAAACGGTTTCCGCTGCCCACCTGGTTGGTTGTTTTATTGAAGTGTTTCACTCAATCTGATCATTTAGGTAAATTTTTTGAACCAATTAGTTACGTTAGTTTTTAGTTTAGTTTTGTTTCAGTAATGTCCGTCCCCTGGTTGGCTTAACTTGAATAAAAAAAATAACCTTTATAAGTCGCACTGAGGGAGCAGAGTTAGCAGGGAGGATAGGCACAGGTGGCCTCACTCCCAATGGTTCAGCATATGGATGCTCCTCGATGGTAAGATCCAAGGTTGTCACCTCAGCTTCCTGTGGGGTGGCACATACATGGAGTTGTGCCACATCTAACAAAGCCTCCTTGATGTCACAGATATTTGTAAACTAGCATTTCACTGAGATGATATGTCTGGGTAGAGAGATTTGAGAAGTTAACTAAGATAACAGAGCAGCGATAGAATCGTCAAGGGTGAGCAGGTTAGAGGCGGACAAACTTTGTGCAGAGAGGTAAAAACGTTTAGCAAAGGTAATAGTGATTCACCATCATACAACCTAAGGCGCATAAAGGCCTGTTTTTCCTATAAAGACTCTGCTTTGATACAAATTCAGCCAAAAGAGTCTTTTTCACCTCTGTACAGGTGTACCCAGGGTTCAGGTGGGTACAACCATCTCTTGTGCCAATTGGCTAAACAAGAGATGTGTCATACTTTTTGCTTGTCTGTGGCACCATCCATAGCAGCTTCATAAACATATAAGAAGGTATAAATGCTCCCTTCACCAGGGGTGAACTTGTCCTTAATGGGGAGTTTGTAAGGATCCTCTGGTCAAGCTCCTCTAGGCGGGACAAAGCGCTGATTAGTTGATTTTCAAGAGCAACGAAGTTTGGTATACAGGGATCCCATGTATTGAGCATTATTTTGTAGGAATCAAGCTATGTAGGTGTTCACTGGTGCTAACGCTGCTGGTTCCCACAAAGATTTTAAATAAAATTAAATTAACGCTATTATAAAAATGGGCTTTTTAGAATTTTATTAGAAGCGCGGGGGTAAACTAAAAAAGTGTGTTTTTGATATCTACCCAATTTGTATTTAAACTAAATTTTAAGTATTGGGCATACTTGAGGATAGTTGCAGAATAGCTGCATTGCACTCTGAATTAGGAATTATGTGAAACTCGCCTATTAGATCGTGGAGGATGTAAATTACTGTTTAGGAAATTGATTACTGGGGTTTTGGGGCAAGATGTACCCATGTGGTAAGGTTTTTATGTACTGCACAATCACCAATAAAAAAATTACTTTCCCCTTGAGGGGGCCTCCACCACGCCTATAAAAGGGGGTGACCCCCACGTAGGTAGTTTGAAGGATCTGCTGATGGTTGGGGGAATGTCTGGTGAGGGTTTCCCCAAGGTCTGTTGTGAGGTTGGAGAAATCTGACCAATCAATTTTTTTGATGCCTGAGCTGGTGTTAAAATGGTGTTACCCTGATTAACAGGGTTCCACTAAAAATTGGCCTTGTTCTTTTGGTCGATATCTCCGATATTTTTGGTCCCATTATTCTTAAAATCATATTTTGTGTCATTGGAAACTTGTAAACGTCCGACAGTTCCTCATTTCAGCTGATTTTGATTCAAGACATCCTTCCTCTGCAGCTGAGAGGGCAAATGTCTGACACCTCTTCCAAGGTTGAAAAGGTAAATCTAGATATTTAGAACGCGGGATAACATCATGAGAATATCTTAGAACTGTTGGTCAGTACTATCAAAAGGAATCATGGATTAAATCCATTAATTAATGATTTTAAAATTGGAAATTGTTCCATACTGCTGTAGCTCAGCTAAGAGAGCTCTCCCCATCCCACTATAAGAATTATCTCTCTGCTAATGGTGGTGTAAAAACTGCAGGGTTTCTACTCATGCACAAGTTTGCTTAACTATTGATATTGGGAATAAACACAATTTTGCTAGTTGTATGAAGACAACTAGCCTAGTCAGGTTCAGGTAATTGAGTAGCTTTGGACCTACCCTGGCAATATAAGGTTTGAAGTGACTTCGGCCTACTCTGGCAATGACACTTAGATAGAAGACTTCTTCACAACTTCGCTCTGAAGTAAACAATCCACAATTGAATACAATAAAGTATTCACAGTACTAAGTGTTTTTATTAGTAGAGAGAGTGAACATTTATAGGGTAAAAATGAGGTAGAACATGTAATGTGGGGTAATATGAGGTACTCGTGGTAACCATGAGGTTCTCGGCACACCTAACTGACAGAAAATGAATATCCACGAGGTTCTCAGCACAGCTAGCTGAAAAGGGATATCTCGGCACGCCTAGCTGACAAAAAAGGGATATTTGTCGGGAATACTCCAGCTGATATTTGTGGGGAATAGCATAATTAGATCATTATCCACATATCAGCTACCAAACCCAACAATTCCCCACAAACAATTACCCATTTTGAGTTAATTTACTCATCTTCAATTTGTTGGCAACAATCCCCAACAAAATTGTAACTGTAATTATCATTGGATATGATCCTATGGGCATTACAATTATCCATTTAATTGGTGATTATTGCCAATGAGATGGAATAATTTATTGATGTCTCAAAGCTTAATCAAATAATCTAAAACTAATAAATGAACCAATTATCATAAATTGATTGAAGCTTAAATAATTTGCAAGCTGGATAATGTGGTCATATAAATTCCCACACATCCCCCCACTTGACCAAATTATCAGCTTAAAAAATGTCTTCCTCCAATAACTCCTTCTATTAACGGATCTTATCTAGTCTGAGCAAAGTGGACGCCTCTCATTTTCAGCTGATGTCATGAACTGCTCAAAGAGGTATCCTTTCTACTCCAGCTAGATCCAGCCCTCTGAGTCAACTTGATTCGGTGATCCCCTCTTCAGCTCTTCCTGCCATGGTGCCAATTTCTGAAGAGGGGACAGGGTTGGCAGTTTCATTATTAAACTCCCATTCTTTCATCCCTCATTCTCTTGACGCCGCGCTCAATTTTGAGTCATTACTGGATTCAGCTCCCATTGTGCTAAATCCAGTAATTGCTCTTGAGAATAATGAGACAATTTCTCCTGACTTAGATCAATTTTTCCTGATTGAGTCAGATCTTCTACCCGAGTTCCTTTTCCAAATTGGCCAATTTTATAAACTGACTATCTTTTCTACCAAATTAACAATTGGTAACGATGAGCATGCAGAACTTCCATATCATGAACTTTGGGGTAAATTGACTGAGGCCCTTAATATCTCCTTCACGCCTTGTGACCTTGATAGTTTTACTTGATTGGGATTCTGCCTCCTTTGCACTCAGATTCGCAGGGCAAGTACTTTGTACATGGGCCACTTCACTCCCTGCCTCGCCAAAATTTCATCTTTCCTTCCCCTTCTGATTCCAGGAGGCTCGCAGCCGCTGCCTTCCAAGATGCTATTTGCTGTTTGCACGATTACTTCACAACAGGGACTATCCATCAATATCTTCCTCTAATAGTGATAATCTGTGGTATGGTTTGGCAGCCCCCTGCACATTTCCCTTGTTCGTTGTTCTCTCATATGCCAAGTGTTCTTGATGAAGCCCATGTCAAGAACTCTGGACACAGCTTCCAGCACCTGTTATATCGAGATTACATGGACTTGTTTGCAGATTGTATATTCATGCATTGTTGTTTTCCTCCCCAATCTGGGGTTTCCCAACTTGCTGAACTGGATGTCCCCATTACTCTTCCCATCATTGCATATTTGCAGAATTCTCTCCAAGTTCAAAGAACTTGGTTTCAGATAGCTCTTTCCCTTGCAAGCATTTGATCTCAAATTGACTTTGGTGACCTCTTCCATAACATCGTCATTCAACCTCCCTCCCCCAGAGGCATCAAAGAGGAGCTCGCAATCACAACCCAAAGCTTAAAAAAAAAAAATAATTTAAAATAACATCTTTTTTAAAAAAATGTTTTTTTTCTTATTTTTATATTTTTTTATTTATTTTTCTAAATCTTTAATTAATTTTATTATTATTATATTTTTATATATTTTTTAATACCATTTTTTGAGAAATTTGCTGTGTACTCTATTAATCACATGACCATCTGATATATTCTTGATTGTGTAGGCATCATTTGCCATTTTTGCAATAACCTCAAATGGCCCCAACCATAATGCATCTAGCTTATTTTGGCAACTGAACCCATGAGTATTGCAATAGGCTACTTGATCTCCAATGGTAAATTCCCTAAGATTGGATATGACTCTTATCATCAGCTTTTTTAAGCCTGAACCCTTCTCTTGATTGTTGTATCATAGGCTTGAGATTGTAGATCCACTATTATGTTTGTGAGTCAATATATATATTTTTCTGCGCTCATCCCCAGTTTCAGGTCCACTGCTGAATAGAGAATTGGTGGCAATGCTGCTCTAAAACCATACAATAATTTGAATGGCGTTTTTCCCATTGCTGAATGGAAACTGATATTGTATGCAAAAGTTACCAACCTTAGATAAGACGCCCAAGATGACGCTTTACCCAAGATCAGCTTCCTTAGCATAGTGGCAAGTGTCCCATTGACTCATTCCACAACTCCATTTGTTTCAGGCCAATAGGGTGCAGACACCACCCCCTTAATTCCCATAAGTTCATTCAGTTGTGGAATTATGAACGAGGCAAAATTTAGTCCCATTGTCACTCAGCAACACTTTTGGACACCCATGTCAGTATACCACCTGCTTTATGATGAACTTGGCGGTACTTAAGGCATCTGCTCGACTCAAGGCTCAGGTTTTGACCCATCTTATAAGGTGTTCAATTGCTACTATTATGTAATGTACACCGCCTGTACTCACACTTAGTGGTCCCATAACATTGATTGAAACCGTGTGCCAAGCAAACCCTGGCTTCACTAATTGGTAATTTGTCATGTTTTTATGGGGCTTATGGATCTGACATTCCATGCAACAGGTAATATAATTGGTAACATCAAAATTCAGTGATTCCCAATAGTAGTATTGCTGGAGATGTTCAAGCATCTTCTTTAACCCACCATGTCTGATGACCTTGTGGGTGGCCCAAATTATCTCAGTGCATTCTGATGGTTTTAGAAATAAAAGCCTCTTTTTGTTTGTTATTTTGAATAATTGTCCATTAATGAGCTCAGTATTTTCCATTGCCTTCTTTAATGCTTTCTGAATTTTGATTGTCTCTTCCTGCAATTCCCCATGGATCATTTGCTTGAATAGATCATCAGCACATCTTGCACAGCAAGAATGGTTGGAAACCTAGACAGACCATCAGCGTTCTGATTCTTATCTCCCACCCAATGTTCTATCTCAAAGTCATAGGCCTGTAACTTCAAAGCCCACCGCGCCAATCTCCCTTCTGGTTCTTTAAGGTTATGAAGCCATCAGAGAGAGACATGGTCAGTCACAACCTTGAAGTGTGTTCCATGGATATATACTCAAAACTGCTTGCAGGCATAAATAACCTCAAAGACATTCTTGCTCTGTAACTGTATAGTTCCTCTCAGCCTTTGACAGTGTTTGGCTGACATATGCTACAGGGTGTTCATCTCCCTTATCATCCACTTGGCTAAGGACAGCTCCTATTGCCATCAGCAATGCATCCAATTGAATAATGAATGCCTTCTCAAAATTTTGGTATTTTAAAATTGGACTCATCATCAAGTATTTCCTTAATTCATCAAATGCAAGTTGAGCCTCATCACTCCAGACGAATCCCTTCTTCAGATCTTTCAATAGGTGGAAAAGCGGCTCAGCTATTTTTGCAAAATCTTTAATGAATTGGCGATAATAGCTGACCATTCTGAGGAAAACTTGAATATCACATACACTCTTGGGGACTGACATCTGATTAATTGCTTCTATCTTTTGGACTTGCAGCTTAAGTCCCTCAGCGTTAATTACAAATCCTAAGTATTCTAATTCCTCCTTAAAGAAATGGCATTTTCTTGGCTTGATTTTGAGATTTGCCAAAGCCAGTCACTTGAATACTTCCTCAAGATGTTGTAGATGATCGGTAAATGTTCAGCTGAATACATTAATGTTTTCCAGATAAACCAGGACACAGGACAGCTTCAAATCTGACAGAATTGTGTCCATAGCCCGTTGAAATGTCATGGGGGCGTTGCATAAGCCTTGAGGCATCCTTGTCAGCTGATACAACCCCTGTGCTGTGATAATAGCACACTTCTCTTGGTCTTCTGGGGGCATATCTATCTGCCAATATCCAGAGATTAAGTCCATGGTGGAGAAAAACTTGGCTCCTCTTAACCAATCCAGCGCGTCATTGATCCTAGGCAGGGGGTATGAGTCCTTTTTCATGATTTTATTTAACTGTCAGTAATCTATTATGACTCAATTTGAACCATCTTTCTTTTTAACTATTATATAGGACTTGCCCATGGGCTGGATGATGGTATGAGCATTCCATGCTCCAAGAGTTTCTCAATTTCTTTGGCAACAACTGCCTCTGCCACCCTAGACCATCGAATAGGCCTCAATCAAATCAGCCCATCATCCCCAGTATTGACTTGGTGCAAAACATCCTTCGCACACCCATGATCATGGTCATCCTGCGCGAAAATAACTTGGTATTTCTCAAATAAGGCCAGAACTTCATCTTTCTGGTCTTCCATTAATCCAGCTAATTGATCCCATTCAATTAGCATATTGATATTCCCATCATTTTCTTTTGGAAGTCCCAATTTGTCCAATTCACCAAATTTGTGAAGGAACAAATCTCCAATACCAGTTTTAGTTGAGCGAATGCAACCACCTGGTGTCATTTGACCTTTATTGGAGATTTTCCCAGATTGGCTAAAGGACCCAAATCTCCTCATGACCAGGGATTAAAATTCCTGGGGCTACCCAAGGTTCAATCCTTGATTGTTGCCAAGGAGCTTCAATTTCTGAATATAACTGCTCTGGGATCTCCAAGGTCAGTCCAGTCTCCATGATTTGTTGCATTCCTGGCTGAATTATGACATCTTCTTTAGAACAGATTGGGATCCCATGATTTTTGTTTACATATTTAGGTAATTTCTGGGCTTTTCTTCTGACTAATTTGTAACCAATAGGTAATATTCCATCCTTATAGACTAAGTTGATGAAATTGTTCCATCTACTAAGGGGCGCTTTCCCCTCACGTTGATATACCAGCAGCAACATCTGCCCCAGAATCGTCAAAGTGTCTTCCTCAAAGTCACATTTGACCCCATACTTCCGCATGAAGTCAGTGCCAATGAGTATGTCATAATTCTGGTTGGCTAGAACAATAGCTGGTAATGATATGACCAAGGATCCAAACCATAGCGGTAGAGCGCTATAAGCCCCACAGGAAGTTGTAGAGTCAGGGCCTGCCATCCCATACTGCTTCTAATGCTCCAAATCTGCTTTGGCCTTTAATTTCTTTACTAATTTGGTCAATACTATATTAATTGGCGCTCCACTGTCAATTATTGCTCTGATGGGGATTCAGTTCACCAAAATATCCATATACATGCACTCAGAAAAATAAGATAAGCTATTGTTTACTGCATGTATAGCAGATTTGTTAGCCAAATCCAAGGTATGAATTAACTGTGCTGATATATCAGGGAACGTTTCTCAAATTGTACCAATTGGAATTGATACATTAACTCCATCTAACTTGGTATTCAATAAGTCCATCTCATCTTTGGCGTTTTGGACCTTCTCCATTATCTGTTAGGCATATGGCCGAGCTACCTCCTGTATAATTTTGGGGGCAATCTCCTTCAATTTCAATCTTGTTATTACATTTACATCTTGGTACACGATCTGATGAAGGGGATCTAATTCAGGCTCATCCACAAATAAATCTGACTTGTCCAAACTATCTGATTTATCCAGGGGAACTTGGTTACCTGCAGTTCTAGACTGTTCCACATCTAGACCGCATGGTCTTTTCCCTCCCCATCGGAAGTTTCCTGTTTATCATTATGCTGGACTAAGTTAACCTGATCCTTTGGTTTGCGTTGTCCACAGTTATTGGCGAAGTGCCCAGGCTGTCCACACTTATTGCAAGTTAAATGAGGCTTGAATGGTTTAGCTCCTTCATTCAGTTTATCTTGATTCCCACAATTGTTGAAATCTCTTGATTTGTCAGGGAATCGTCCTGATCCCTTATTATTGTTTGACTGGTTATTCAGCTTATATGTACAATTTGGTGCATCAAACGTTGCTGATAAAACTCTTAGTTGTTCTATCATTTGAGCAATGGTGTATTTACTGGTCAAAGTAGAGGACATCATTTGGTGTAATTCTCGATGAGGGTGCAACATGTTTTGCATCACAATTCTTCCATCAAAATTGGTCATCATATTGGCCCCATTGAGGATCTGAGCTTCCTCATAGAAACAATTGGTGAATGCACCCACAGTTTCATCCTTTTTAAATTGAATGCCCATGAATTCTTGTTTCCGAGCTGCCATCTTATCTGGACTACCAAATTTGGTCAAAATCTCCTCCTTCGCCTCCTTGTAACTCCAGTTCTCCCCAAAGGTAAGGCAAAACTAGGTTTTGGCACAAAGTATCGAGACAATTCATGATGGTGACAGCTTTTTGTCAGTCACTATAACTGTACATCATCATTTCAAATAACTGGAAGAAGGCAGGCGCATTATCCCAATGGAAATTGGGCAACTTTGGAGTACTCTTGAAATCTTCAACAATAATTGGACCAGCACTTCTAATCAGGATTTGACCAGACATTGGAGTTGCTTCAGGTGTTGTTTCAGGAAGTGCCACAAAGATTGGGGGCATTTCCCAAACAGATTGAATGGTGCTGTCAGCGATACTCTCTGTTTCAATGGATGCCAAATCCTCCTCAAATAAATTCGCCTTATGGTACTCATCCCATGAACAAGTACACTTAGAGTCTTCAAGGTTATCCAATTGTCTCAGGATTTTATTTTCCCAAGCCAAGCGTTTTTGGTCATTTTCCCAAAGTTGACAATTCTTATCAATTTCTTCTTGTAAAGTCACTTTCAGAGTTTTGACTTCTTTCTGCAACTTGCCCTCTCAGTTTTGGACATGGAATAAATGCTCATACATTTCTCAGTTCTCTTTTTTGTACTTGGACATTTCATCATTTAATTTAATGACTTTGAGTTTTAACAAATCTAACTTGGATTGAGTTGCCAATTCTAAAGCGTTCTTGTTGACATTTCTATTTCCATGCAAAGCTTATTAATTTCAGCTCTCATCTCTTCATTGAGTCATTCAAATTTTCTTTCCATATCATCAATGGTATTCTTAATTTCCTGTTTTCCTTTAACTAAATTGAGCAAGACCGTGTGAGTTTCAGTGTTGGCTATGGCCATTGGCACAACTGCCTCCTGAGCTTGAATCAAATCAGCAATATTTGATTCAGCTAATTGGCAATGCTTATCCACATCATGTTTCCATTGGTAATTGAACCCAATTTGGTTGATGATCTCCTCGACTATTCCCCAAAGTTTTGTATTTAACTTGGCCACCAGATTCTTGATTTGTGTGTTTGATTGGTGGACACTCTGTGATGTGGAATCCAAACTGACGCGAATTTGCTGAAAACTGACATTTAATTGTCGCATCAGCGCCTGCTGTTGTATGCTGTTATTTTGAGTATACTCAACAAGATCGGCAATCAATGCCTGCTGAAATACTTGAATGGCTCTCATTTTTTGGGTAGTTGGCTGTACATATTTGATAATATAATCACTGATATTACCAACGCTCCGCAAGTATCCTATCAATGTTTGAGTTTTCATATTAAGGAAGTTTTTGAAGTGTCATCTTTGCTCTTCCTGATTGGTAGTGTAATGGAATAATCCACAGCTTTGGTCTAATGTATTGGTCAGCAAAATTTGGAATCCTCTCATTAGGATATCACTGAGGCTGGGTATATTATCTCAGATTCGTTCTGAAGGTTATAAATTGTTATGGCGTTCTCATTTACTCCAATTGTTGATAGATGGATGTATTGAGTATCCACCAGCATTCCAGCCTCTAGTTGAATATTTCCCCAATGATCTGCTGATGACCCTGTTTCTTCGTTTCTTTGATGTTCCATATTAGCTAAATAATCTGGCATTATTATGTTCTTATAAACTTGGCTAAGCCCCCTGTATTGAGCACCATGTGTAAAAACTGTGGGGTTTCTACTCGTGCACAAGTTCGCTTAACTATAGATTCTGGGAATAAACACAATTTTGCTAATTGTATGAAGACAATTAGACTAGTCAGGTTCAGATAATTGAGTAGCTTTGGCCCTACCATGGCAATATAAGGTTTGAAGTGTTTTTGTCTCACTCTGGCAATGACACTTAGATGGAAGACTTCTTCACAACTTCACTTTGAAGTAAAATATCCACAATTGAATACAATAAAGTATTCACAGTACTAAGGTGTTTTTATTAGTAGAGAGAGGGAACATTTATAGGGTAAAAATGAGGTAGAACATGTAATGTGGGGTAATATGAGGTGCTCGTGGTAACCATGAGGTTCTCGGCACACCTAGCTGACAGAAAATGAATATCCACGAGGTTCTCAGCACACCTAGACAAAAAGGGATATATCAGCACGCCTAGCTGACAAAAAAGGGATATTTGTGGGGAAAACTCCAGCTGATATTTGCAGGTAATAGCATAATTAAATCATTATCCACATATCAGCTACCAAACCCAACAAATCCCCAATACAATTACCCATTTTTGAGTTGATTTACTCATCTTCAATTTGTTGGCAACAATCCCTGACAAAATTATAGCTGTAATTACCATTGGATATGATCCTATGAGCATTACAATTTTACCATTTAATTGGTGATTATTTCCACTGATATGGAATTTTTGATCAACGTCTCAAAGCTTAATCAATAAGCTAAATTGAATAAATGAACCGATTAATTTAAATTAATTGAAGCTCAAATAATTTGCAAGCTGGATAATGTGGTCATATAAATTCCCACAGGTGGGGTGCTGGGTTTTTTCTTTTCCTCAGTTTATTGTTTAAGTTTAGATAAAAATATTCAATAAAACATATTTTTTGCTTCTTAATAAGCAAAATGGCAGATGTAAAACAACTTCCTGGGTTGGAGCTTTTCCAACGCCCTCTTCAACGCGGCCACTCAGAGCTCTTTGAAATCAGCGGTCCATGTGAACCATGGCTATGTGGGCCTTGATGTACCCAAAAAGAAAGCTAAGGAATTTGCTTTTCACTCCGGATTTTTAATATCTACAAAAAATTGATGGCCTAATAGGGGTTTAAAACGATCCTGTGTGTTAGTTTACCTGAACAACATATCTGAAATCTTGCAGACTTTCACTGTCCATTAAGCACCTTAGGGATGTCTTCCAGAGACTTTGACAAATTTGATTAAAATTCTATCATATAAATGTGTTTTTAACTAGTTTAGATTTTTGGTCCATATCTTAAGTCAAGAAGGAATATCCCCAGTGAAAAATAAAGTCACATCCATCTCTTATATGTTTCATCAAGGCCCTTTGAGATGTTCAAGTTTCTAAAAATGGTCAAATATTACTTCAATCATTCCTCAACTTTCAGCTGAACTAAACTTTAAATTTATAATAGAAGGAAATTACATACTCAATGGGGATAGAAACAGCAACGATCTCTGATTTTTTATGCTTAGTTCCTACTCACTTACAAGTTCTTATTCATTTAAAATATGACGAGCCTTTATTAATTTTATTGATGCTAGCAATATCGTTATAAGAGCTATACTATAAAATAATTATGAAAATATTGATCTGTCCCATTGCCTATAACAGCAAGACATATCTAAAGCAAACGCAATTATAGTGTAACGTGGTGTGAGAGCCTTGCTGCCTTAATGACCATTAAACATTTCTGACCCTAGTATATGGGGCCTAATTAGCTATAGTTAAAATTATTTTTTGATGTGGCTCCTCCAAATAAAAGATTTTGATGGACTTCTGGAAAAATGGGCTATAGAGTTTTAGAATTAAAATCTCTATTTACATTACTCAACCTCAATTTATCTAGAAACACGGTTCCTTTGTCCAGTTTACCTATTTTAACTCTCATCAAATCTGAGAAAGATCAACACTTCAAAATCCTAAGTAAAATCAAATTTGGAAAGATGTACCTATTTTAATTAAAAAGTTAAAAAAAGTTCAGCAAACATTATGATTAAGGATAGTCACTTCTATAAGCTAGTATCAACACAAAGGCTGCCATATTTTATCCCTCTGAATGAATAACTACTATCTTAGAAAACATAAAAAAATTGACCATAAAAAGATTTATAAACCTATCAATGGCTATAGTCACTCTGTTAGTGGGAAGAGATGCTCCTCTCAACTCAAAATTTCTATTGAAGTCTTGATTAATATGTAAAAGACAAGCTGAACCTACTCCTCTTCCTCAATATCAATCAATTTCTCCTTATAAACCCTTACATATGGTATTAATGTCATGGGCCCTCTATCTCAAGCATCTATTGGCAATTGATTCATCATCATAGACGTTATGCAACGCTAAATGGATTGAACCCACATTTCTTTTTTCAGGTTTGAGCCAAAAACCGCCTTGTTTCTATGTAATTATATCATCATCCAACATGGATGTTTTCACACAAACCTTTTGGCCAACGGACAAAACTTTTAGTTATTACTGGTGCAAGAACTTAACAAATTAATGCTTTCACTCAAGTATTTACCACGTCCTATTATCCTGCAAACTCTGGGATGGTAGAGCAAGTTAACGTAACTTTAATCTCATCCTTCAAAAATGGCCTTGACTGACCTCTTAATTGGCCAATATACTTTTTCAGTGCTATTCTAGCATACCAAACTAGCAACCATTGAAAAAATAAAAATCACATTTAAGATTTTCATATGAAAAGAATCCTTAACTTTCATAAAACTAAAATATATGCCAAAACAATGTCTGAAGGCTTTCAACCTACCACCCCGCTTTATAAACTGGGCGCTCCTCCTAACGCGCTCAGCCAGGCTTGCAATCAGAGGCCCAGGTTTCCTAACCGGCACCATCACCCCCCAAAGGGGCCTTAAACAAGGTGACCCGCTTAGCCCCCTACTATACAATTTTACCCTTAACCCCCTCCTCCGCATTGCAAACTCAAAGCTCACCGGAATCAGGTTGGAGGGACAACCACCAACCAAAATGCTCGCCTTTGCTGACAACTGCGTTGTTGGAGTCTCAGTCAATATGGATGCCAGGGCGATTGAGCGCATTATTCATCAGTATGAGTCAGTGAGTAACGCCATGCTGAACAAACAGAAAACAGAGGTAATTGTTATGGGCAAATTCAGTTCAAACTGGGCCTCACCCTCCCACCACCACACAAACCAACCAACCACACATCCAACTACACAACAACGATCCAAGCCAGTAAAACCACTGTGTTTACCCTTTGCACACCACCCTGCCACCAACCCAGTCCGTCATCTGGGCATATGGCTCAAAACCGGTGGATATGCACTTGACACCATAGAAACCAACATTTTGGACAACATCACAAAAAGAATGACATGTATGCGGAGGAATAAAGCCAGCCTAACTGGAAGAGTTGTTAGCCAACTCCCTGATCCTATCAAAGTTATGGTTTGCTGCCCACGCGATCCCCTTCGCCAATTTTACCAACGCAGTCTACAAGCTCCTGCAGAACTGGCTATGGTCTGGATACCATGCACCTGTCAGGGTGGAGACCATGTATGGCCCACGGAAGAGAGGCGGGATGGGGCTGCTCAACTTCACAGAAAGAGCTACGCAAATCCTAGGCTCATGGATAGCCTCCACGACGTCACCCAACCCATTATCCCCCCACTGGGCCAAGGCAGCCCAAACCAATTTTGCAAGGGCACTACATCTGAGGTCCCCCTCCAACCCGGCGACCCTGATGAAGTACCTTGTAACACACCCAAACGCCACTGGACCACACAACACCAATCGGTATTTCAAACGCATCCTATACAACCTAAGACAAGGGGATTGGAGCTTCTCCTATGCACAGCAATCTGAAGACAATCACCCTCAAACTGGATATGTGCAACTCCACAGAGGATAAACGGTGTCTAACGTATCTGCCCCATGACCATCCTTCCCTCTGTCCAGGATTGACTACCTAGACCACCAAGACGTCCCATATGACTTGAACACCCAAAAACAGGTGTGGAACATCGTCACCTGCCCCCTCCTATCCCCCCAAGTGTGCTTTACAATGTGGCGATACATGCGCCGTACATATAGAACAGCTGACCATACTTTCTCAATGTCTGAGACATGCGCCATCTGTGGCGGACCCAACACACTAGCACACCGCCTGAAAGAGTGCCCGCCATCTGCGCATATCTGGGCCAACATGATACACCTGTTTCAACAATCACCTACAACTAAATTCCGACTATCCCGCGATATCATGGCACTCAACATGGCCTCACCTATCCCCCAGACACTGAGGGCTCTAATTGTGTGCATTGCAATATGGTCCATTCACACAATTACCCTTGACGCCTTCAACGGGATCTTCCACAATCTCAACCAAGCCATCATCATGTTCTACAACCGTTTGGCTGACCATTTTCAAGCCCAGCTGTTTGGCTCACTCCAACACAAATGGAAGAAATGGATGGGCACCTGGATTCCAATCTGGTTCCTTCGTTATGACATTAAAACCTCACAGTCTTCATAGGTAGTACATTCTAATAGCCCATGAGTTGCCATGCCACTCAAGGTCTAGCCACCCACCACCCGTGGCCCCCCAGCCACACCAAAGTGTGCCAAGTCGTATCTTTTGAGTTCCTTTGTTCTGCGCTCTGGGACATTTCTGTTTTCCACTTCCCTGCTCCTACATATCAGATGTGTCTGTCCTCTGGTCGGCAATCCTCATATTAATAAAAATATATATGCCAAACCATTCCTTAATATAAACCTCTGAAGTTACCATGATAGCTATCACTAAGAGTTTTTGGCTTCAGGCTCCGGCCTAGATAATCTTTTGTTGCCACCTTTAGAGAAAAATAAGTAAAACAAAAATATATTCCATTTATACCTTTTTTAATAGTGAATTAGTTCTTTTACCATTCCCAGCCAATAATTTTAGGCAACTAACAAGCTTCAAATTAGTAAGGACCCTACACCATAATAGACAATAAACTAATGGACATTTAATTGTTGAAGTTACTAAAAGGTAGAGTTGTGAATTGGGTACATAGACACATTTATGGCCCTTTAACCCTTTTCAATAAGCCAAGATTTAGAAGGGGTTGTTGTTAGGAGTTTGATCCAATATGAAACTGATCATCTATGATGGAAGGATTAAAAACTGAATCAGCAAAATGATTTATTCTAAAGTTAAAGTTTGAATATGATTCAAAGGATTGATTACCACAGTTGTTGGGGTTCAACCACAATAAAAAAATAATTTACTTAAAATGATTGTAAGATGCTGCAAATTGAGGAAAACGAATAAGCTGAAGACCTTGTATTAGGAGTTACAGGATATTTCCCAAAAAATTGGTAAATCAGCCTCTAAGTATATTACTCTCTTTTAATTGAGTGTAGATCACTGTTTTTTACAACTTTTTGGTTGTCGTTATATCTTGCATTATTCAAGGATATTCATAAATAAAGGATTTTCCCTTAATTGTATAAATAAGCTAAAAGATTTAAAAATATACTACGCCAGGGTCTTCAGTTGCCCTGACTATTTTCTAGGACATTTGTATATCTATACTCCTTGTAAAGATGTGACAAAAAAAACAAGTAGTATTAACGCTCTTTTTTTGAAACTGAGGAATGTTTATCAAAGAGAATATTGACGAGCTTTATAAAGTACTGAATGAGCATCAAGATTAAGTACCTCAATCATCTAAGCAATTCTGACTTTATTATTAGAGCCCATAAGGTGACAGCGCATGTGCGCTTCAAAAATACAATTGACACTAAAGAAACCCTTTTTAAAAATATGGCATTTGATATATACTAAACACTTAGTTATTGTAAGGAGTATCAAGCCAAAGCCTCTTACTGAAAGGATACCTCCTATCAATTGGTTCAACCTAAATTTCGCCTGATGTACCATCTCAATTAATATTGTAGGCCCACGTCACAATAGTTCTGGGCAATGTAAGTATATTATCATGGACTTTAACAACCTCACCATGTGGTTGGAGGCCAAAGAATTTTGGAACTTTTCCATAATGACAGCTAAGCTTAATTTTTGAAAATAGTAGTCAAAATGTATGACCATAGTTGTATTAAACTGATAACAGGACTAAATTACACTTTATACAATCTTAATGTTAAAAAATTAATCAATATTTTGAGGTGTTATCTACACTCTGTCACCCTGAGATCATCGTCTTTTTTTAATAAATAAACGGTACTTTTGTTGGGACCATCTAGTACTAAAAAAAATAAACGGTACTTTTGTCATACTACATAATAAACACTGGAAAGACATCCAGTTGAAAATATTTCTTTGCCTTAAGTCATTTTTGCCTAGAACCTTACCTATTATCTAGTGACAAGGAACATACACCATTTCAACTATTATATGGGAAGCACCCCACGCTACCTCCTATTTTATACTCATGTGTCCATGAAGAGAACATAATACCTACTCAATATCCTGAGAAACTCACGCAGGCCTTAAATCAGTGATAGATTGAATCCTACTATATTTCTCTAGGCAGGAAAAATCAAAAACTCTGAAGCATGATAATACTGAAAGGAGACCTTTCCTATTCTTGCTATTAGAAAATTGGTCCTGGTCTACAATTACCATATTTTTGGGATGGACTAGTAAGTTGGAGCTCATTTGGAAAGGTCCTTTTAAAACGTTAAAAAAATTCTCTGACGCCCACACTAGGATGTATTCTGTTGAGGAAACCTTACTAATTAAAAGTATGCTAAATTATTGAAGATGTAACATTAGAGCTCTGTCACACGGCCACTGCTACTCATTAGCTTAGTTTACCCCCCCACTCATTGTTGTTCCAAAATGTTTGGTCAAGTGGTGTGAACTGTTACAATTTGGTCTGGACAACAATGTGAACTAAAAACAATTTATTCAATGTATATCAAACTGGTAATTAAACCGAGGTCTCAGTTAATTTTCCCACTATGACAATAGAAATTAAGGTACTAACTTACTGAGTAACATGTGTTGATAAGACTCTAAAAATTAAATGTTATAATATATATTGACAACTGTCGCCAATAAGATTATTAAGTAACTCCAACTGATCCTTTGGCATCCCACTGGCGCTAAACCACTAATCACTAATTTACATCACCTTACTATGCCGTGTAGCCTATTTCTGCAAATTATTTTAATTATATTATATCCTTTTCCCTGCATCAAAATATAAACGTCATAACTAGGTTTTAATATTAATACCCTCGGGTTATGTAGCATATAGCCTTATTTCATAATTTTTTGGTTCACATCACCTGAGGCTAAGGCAACAGTCACGTTGGACAACTATAACTTATGCAAAAGAGTTAATGTCCTAAGAGCAGTTAAGTCAAAGATAGCTGGCAATAATATAATTACAAAAGTTAAAAGTCATAAAATGATCTTAATCACTGGTTTACAATCTACTTTTTTATCAATGGTGTAGCCTACTGTCAGTAGTTATAAAAGGGATCTGATATCCCCAGCCATTATTAGTACCAAGAGACTACAGCGCGCTTTTATTCACCATTTAATTTTATAAAACCCGTTATAATACTAGGTTTCATTGTGTTTTTATAGCAACTATCATCATGCATTATAATTTTTATTAGTGCATTTACTTTAGCAATTGAAAACATTACCTAAGCTCTGATTAAATAGTCTACTTTCTTCCTAGAGAAGACTTATATAAACATCTTTATTTCACTTTAATCACTTCATGAACCATAATCAAGAAAATTTACGTCAAACTAGCATTTTTGATCATGTCTCTTTGAGACTATATTGACGCAATTAACACCTGATGGTCCCTATATTTGGGTGGGGCGCCGCTTCCTGGAGTTTTTCAGCTTCTGTCAAAAAGCACCTGAGCTGACTCAGCTAGTACCCTCAAAAGCTTCTGGTTTCTAAGTTCAACCTTAGGAACATAACCACCACTTTGCGCTCTTCAGGTGCTTTAAAGCCCCTGGTGCTCCCTCAGAGCAACCCACGTTTTAGCCTTTGGGTCAAGTATAAGAACATCTTCCCTTATGCAAGCGCGGCCATCATTAAGATGGACGCGGCAGTGTACAAGCTCACGGGATTCATAGATTCTTACCTTTCAGGGGGTTCTTTGACCTCAGTTTCTCTTGTGGAGCCCATTCCATGACAGAAACACAGCTGCATTTGATATGAAAAATATCATCATACTCAATCATCTGGACTTGGCTGCCAGATAATGCCACATTTGTGGTCCAGTTTGCTGGCTTACTCTCTTACCTCTCCACTGAACGCCTCCAACACAAACTTACGGAAGGTTTAACTGTCTAAAGCGCTGACCTCATGTTGCAAATTTTGGCTTCCTAATGGCGCTGAACATATCGTGGAGCCTTGCGCTTTTACAATGATCTGCCTCTTCCATCATGACACCCACCTCTCAATACCCCCACACCATAACCAGATATTCCTCTGATCATCACTTCTGGGCTGGCATCAAAACAGCTGAAAAATCTGTCACTTATGTTTCAGGTCAACACTTTAAAACTCAAGGACATTTGCTTTCTGCGATGCATCCTCCGCCCAGCCTTCCTTTGCTGCTACCTCAGCCTCATCAGTGCATGAATATTTTTTGTAAGGCTCAATCCTTCCTCCCCCACCCTTGACCCCTATGGGTGCTGCTCCCACCACTACATCCAACCAGATTTCAGCTTCTGTAAACTAATAATGAAATGATTGCAGCTCTGAGGACCACCTAGTGCCAAAAAAAGATTGCAGCTCAGGCACCAATCTTCTTGGTCAATTGTGCGTGACCAATAAGCTCTTGCAACTTCCCACTGAATTCCCATTTCTGGACCAGCAGTGGCCGTTTCAAATCAATTTGATATTGATTGGAGCAAATATGAAGGCCAGGCCTAAAAAATCAAATCTGATTTTGGAGGAAAACTTCTCTCTTGCTAAGCATACTTTTAATTTAAAAGTGACCAGAATATGATTAGAGAGAACTTCGTCTGCTAGTGTGTTACTGCGCCTACAGAGCATTTCATTTCCACCATGCTACCGCAATTAAGACTCCTCTCACATTGGCGCTAAGCACAAAGAAACAAATGGTCTGCTTATGCTTCAACAGTTTTTAAAATAATCAAAAAGAAAGCCACAGTGGCTAAAAATCCAACAGATGACTTTCCATTAATTCTGCCCACATAAATACATGTGATGGTGCCTGCACATCCAAAAATGAGTTGGACCTACTTCCACCCCTAAGCAGCACATAAAATTTAATTGATAAGTTTTCTTATAACACACTGATATGGAAAGTAACTTTGGCAGATCACTTCCCACCGCAGACGCCCATGGTGCTATTGGATATGATACCTTATTTCATCTTGGTGCATCAGCACCCTCCTCAGCATGCAACATTCCAGTATTTTTACAATGACACCAAAGGGGCACATACCCAATGACAAATCATGAATCCCATCTGGGTCGTAAGGACTCCTAATGGTAGAATCATAAAGCTTCAATCCCTATTAAGCCCACTGGACTTAACAGAGAGCTCTAGGGGGCGCAGTAGAATCAAATCATTTAATATTGGAGAAATCACCTGGCGGATCTAAGCCTGACAGTGCAACCAAACGTACTAAGAAAGTGCGGTTAAAGATTCCCAATGATGTTACTGTCAAATTGGGGGCTAACTCTGAAACACTTTTCACAGAACGATTTATTAATTTTTCAGGTTGAATCCCTGATGTATCTACAGTTGGATTGGGGCCACATCCCGCCATAAAACAACCCACTCATCCACCTAAATTGTTGGGCAGCATCCCTGAAAATTTCAGTTGGATTCTGGGACTCTCCTTACCCAAACTCATACTTTTCACTCAACCAATTCATAAGGCTATAGCCTCATAGATGTGGCAGTAACATCAGCCACCAAATCTGACAGATCAGACCACAAGGCTAATTCATCATTAAAAAATTTACTATAGGGATCAACCACCACCACGGTCAATCCATCATCCAGAGCCCCTGTGAAGTAGTCAACCGTGCAAATGATATGCTTTCACATAATGGGGTGTCCTCCAAGATTAAAAAATTTAAAAAAGCTTCAGTTCTGTATTCCATGGTTATTCAGTGGATTATGAAAGCCATTTTAGCTGGCCATCTCTGCCATTTGGAGAGACCATAAGTTCTCTGAATGGGCCACCAAATGCTGGCTGATACCCAAATCTCGTTGGAAATGGAAGTTAATAAATATTTAAAGGTTTGTATTAAAGATGAACTCTTATAGATGAAGTTTCCGCTCAATCACCCCGCCATAGAGGCAGCCATCCATAAGGATCTGAAGCCTGTGGAAAAAAAGCTTGGATGGAAGCTGGTATAGATCTCCACAACTTGATGGAATACACTAAGGCGGGAGTTCCAGAAAAATTTCCCAAGTGGCTAGGAGTTTGTGCTCCTATCAATGAAAATTACTTAATATGTGAAGTGCTTCCCAAACATTTCAACCACCCTTGATTGGGTTCTCCACGCCCATCCGGTTGAAATAGCGCTGTAAATGGTATAATACCACGTCTACCCCAAGGAGGCTCTACTATGGATTACGATTAATTTCAAGGCACCGGAAGCCTTGCAATGATCATCTACTTGCATTTCACAAGCATTTGTATCTGAAATGATGAAGGCAGGTTAGACAAAAGATAATGCTGTAGAGTGGGGACCCTCCAGTATTGGTTGTCTGAGGAGGACATCAACTGGAGCGTTAATGAGTTTACTCAGTTGGAAATGAAATACTTGCTTCAGGAAGGCGCCAGTATTAGCAGGTTCAAGAGAAAGCCAAGAACGGGGTCACAAAGCTAATCCATGAGACTCTCATTGACCGCACATTCCCCATTTTGAAATAGAAAATCTGGAACAACTTCGTCACACTTGCTAATGTGGGCAACTGGGATGATTTAGGGTTCACCCCCAATCCGCCAAACTGGTATGGAACATGAAGTTTCTCCACATGCAGAAGTGCTATGAAGAGGGTTATGACTCCCAACATTAGGTTTAAATGGCTCAAAGCTGGAATTTGGATTTAAAACCTTCACTAACGGAAACTTTCATCTCCAGAGCCATCCATTACTGTCCCTTACGCTGCTGAAGGCTTTGCTCCTATGGACGCCTTCCAGTGGAGCGAAGCAGATGTGCCTGGTGTCATAGTGAGAATCTTCACCAATGGGTTGAAATCTCATACCAGTGAGGGATTGGTGCCAGCGTTACTTGCTCACACTGGAGGCTCTGTAACAGTACCTGCATCTGACATATGAGCCTGAAGTCACCATTTACTGGTACCATCTAAGATTCTTTCTAACTGACGCCCTCAGCAGCAAAATTTGGAGACTCGAGTGTTGAAGGCCTGGAATATATCCTGACGTGATATTTACATCTGACAAACAGAAGCTTCTTTAAACTGGTGGCTTAGCCTTAATGAATAGATCAGTTGGATTATGAAGTGTAAAATCACAGCTAACAGTCCAAAACCACCCCAAAAACCAAGTCAGACAAAGCTGCTGCATCCTAAGATGTGAAATCGGGATTTTGGGCCATAAGCCACATTGATTACATCTGTAAATTATCAGCGGAGCCTTTAAGGACTGACAGGAACCTAAGTCAATCCTTAAAAATTCAATCCTAGTCCACCTTTCAGCTAATGGAGGTTAAGTGGTCCTACTTAATCATGTCAATCTATCACGAACTTAACGAGGTCTTGACAGGTGGGGACTTCGACCAACACTGGGTACCCAAACATGTGTACATTGACATTGTGATCCTGGGTGAGATCAACTTCAAGAAAATCCTTGGTGTTGGGATAAGAAAAGGCTTATAATAGCTCATGGAACTGACCAAATGCACAAACCAAACTTCCTTTTGAGTTATATTCCAAATCTTCTCATAGATCAGGAAAGAAAATGGGTACCTGAGGCGATCCAAACTATACTCTTATACTATAGGGGAAGTTCAGAATTCTTTTAAGGCCAGAGGTGGCTATATTAATAAAGCCTTCGCCTCCAAACTGTGGTGGAGCTCTATGAGCTGGGTCCTTTGAGAAAAGGTGAATATAATGCCCCTAGCAGATTCATCTGTATGCCCAGTCTCAGACAGGTCATTTACATGGAACAGGAATATGCCAAACATGTGTGTCAGTTCAGTTTATTTGACTGGCCACATGATGGCCAATGTCACCACAAAAATGGGAAACCACCTGCGAGTTTGACTATGATCCAGTTGGTGGTTTCACCAAAGTTGGGACAAAAACATTCCTCCATTTTCAAAGTCAAGGAAAAGCTCCCATGGAACCCAACAGAGGTTACGGACATGTAGCTTCAGCAATAGGAGCTGGATGTCGCCCATACAGAAGCATGGGCAAGGGAAGCGGCCAATCAACCAATATTGGATGACAGACCCTTCATTAACCCCAGCCCTGAGGCATACGTAATGGATGACAGGATGGGCCCAGACCAATTTCTCCTCGCCCATTGCAAGTAGAGTGGACTGTCAGTGAGGAGGCACACTGTCAGAAAACAAGCTCCAAAAAATTGCCAAAGGAAAGCCAACTGATGCCACCTCATTTGAATTAGTCAAATAAGACCAACAAGAAAAATATTGTAGGAAATAAAAATGCATTTTTCAGATAAAAAACACATGCTGAAACCCAATCACCCTCTGGGGAGGCTAAAGCGACAAAGTCAGCTGAACGCCCCCACAGATAAACCTAGTCCCGCTGAGTAACCCAAATGAAGGTCTTGTAAGAAGTTGGTGAGCTTTGCCGCCACTTCTGTTCAAGCTGGAGTATTTAAACGCTCCTAAAATTGGTTCTAAAACTGTAGACGCTGTCTATTGACATAAGATAGGATAGCTACGGAATTTTTGGTGCACTAATTGCCCAGCAATAAAAATCTCATGCCTTTCAACCACCCCCATAAAGCACCATAATACCCACACTCTCCCTTGGTGATTAATGCCGCCAAAGCACTAACCGCCATTCACAATTCCATGCATAATCAAGGAAACCACCCCAACCATCCTAATACTATGGGTAGGGCGACAGGAAATGGTTATAGCAACCACAAATGCTAAGGGGATGGAGTGAATTCGGACAAGAAGGAGGAGGCTATATTTTTTACAGTAGAATAGCATTGTCAATCTAATTTTTTGGAGACACAAGAAGGAAGCCAAAAAATCGCAATAAACTCAAATTACAACGCAATGGGCCACCCGTGGTCCCTCCAGATCGGGTGCTAAACCCTTTGTATGGACCATGTGGCCATCTTTGCAATGAACAATAATCTTGACTATGTTTATGAAGGAGTCTCACTCTAGACGAACCCTAGTCTTCACAGCCTCTAATAGAGAAACTGGAAAGAGCCTCCAAGTGGTAGCCTATGTGCGCCTCACTGAAGCCCCACAAAAACCGAATTTTTTGGAGGTATTTATTGGAGTTAACAACTAAAGAGATGATGGTCATAGTAGAAGACCTAAACCGTTGTATGAATGTGAGATATGATGCATTCTCAACAAGCAAGCGCCCAACTGTAAAGCCAAGGAGATGCTAGAGTACCTTGTCTAATTGGGGATGTGCCTTACAATCAAAAGGGAGGATGACGAACCCACTAACCTTACAAGGTGGTCATATGATTCTAGCGGGTCACCAAAGATAGGTTTATGCTTTTACTATGTGCTTATATTGTCCAACCACAAACTGATGACATCTAACAGTGAGGTCAGCATAAATTATGAAAGTGACCATATGATGTCTTAATGAATATTGAACGGGTGAACCTCAGAAGACCAGAGTTTGGCAGATTGCAACACTCACGCTGAGGTATGGAAAGTGGCACCAAGCAGTTGAAACCAACCTTGATCAACTAGTCACTTAATTAAATCGTAAACCAGGAATTAATCCCCTGGATCAATGGTCTGAATAAAGGAGAAAATAAAGCATGACAGCATTAAGATTAAAGAAGAAAAGACCTAAAAGAACTGCTGCCCAAAGCACCTGAAGAATGCCCTTGAGTTCCTGAAGCTTTTTCGGCAAGACAGTAAAGACTGGTGGAGTGATTACCAAATGACACTTAAATTATATCGGGCATTAATGACAAAATAGGACTCAAAGCTCTGGGAAATGATACCTATCAATATCAAAGCCTTATGGGGACATGAGTAAGGTGACCTAGCTTCCCTCAAAGTAATGCAATCCAAAGCTAAGGTATGCCAAATGAAACTCCAATAAGGCGAATGTTCTCTGATCCTGAGATAATAAAGAGTGATATTGAAAGTTTCTATGGGACTATATTCTAATACTGCAAGATGAGCGATGCTGAAACTGAAGCCCTAATTAGCCTGGCCAAACAGCTCTTGTGGCCTGCTTGCCAGATGATTCCCAAGTTTTAATGTGAAATCAAAATTGTGGAAGTTAAGCGCGCATTGAAAGAGTCTTTAAAGAGAAAATACCTGGGCCCTGACAATATGTTTGCAGAACTTTACAGCGCTTTCCATGGCCACATAACAATGGAGCTCACTACCCTCTTCAACTCATGCCTGCAAACCAGACGCCAGATCCCGGGAGGTCAAGAGACCCAAATTGTACTTATGTACAATATGGGGCTCTAATGGCTACTTCAGATAAGGTGCCTAATCATTTTAAATGACAATTACAAAATCCCAACATGAATTTTATCAATTAGGCTAATGACAACCGCCCTACATACCTCCATCTGGCCCATCATGGGTTTATCAGGGGACTCACCATCTGGGACAGTATTAGGACCATCCAGAATGTGCTTCAGGATATATGTGTGATCTTGAACAGGTCTATGTTTTTTGACATTGAGAAAGCCTATGATTAGGTAGTGTGGCCCTTCTTGCATGCGGCGTTGAAGGCGGTGGGTATTCCTAACGTTTTCCACTCCTGGATCTCAATGCTGTACTTGGTACTGACAACCAAGGTGATTTTTGCTAACAGCCTTACCAACGATATACCATTCAGTCATGATCTCTGCTAAGGCAATCCCATGTTGCCAATCCTATTCAACTTTGCAGACAACATCCTTTTGGAAGCAGAAGACATGAAACTCCAGGACCTAGCCCACCCCAACTAGTGGCCATTGAAAACCTAAGCCTTCGCTGGTAACACCTTAGTTGGGATCAGCTCTCCAACTAACCTGCAAGGCGCTAAGGAGATTCTAAGCCTATATTAATTCAGAATAAGCTGAAAAGATTAACCTGTACAAAACTGCCATAATAAGGAATCAATGTCCCAAAATCCAGACCACCTTCTGGAACATCGCATATCCAGAACATGCAAAAAATCTGCTACCCCATAATTATTTTCAATGCTAAGAATCTAACAGTACTAAAAAATGATCAGGAGGGATTGAGAGTCTGTCAGCTTCTATAGCCTGTTGGAAACATGCACGCCCAAATCAAGAATAAGTTCTGGTTTTCAACTTCTTCATCTTTGTCAGACAATTGCAAGTCCAATATTGTTAAAAGAGTTTGTTTTAGATTAAAACAACAATAAAATCGGCTAAAAGACCAATGTCATTTCCCAGTGGAACTCCTCAAATTGGGGTAACACTTAACATTTGTACTTGGGCAATTTCCATGAGTTTGGGCAGTTAGATTATAACAAATTGTCAGTCAAATCTAGGGAGTCCATCGGAGGATCCTCCCCATGCCATGTCTAATTTGATACAATCAACCCCGAGGAGACTGGCCGCTTTTATAGGGTTGGAGGGGGTCTAGCAAGGCGAAAATAATTTCTCAGTTTCTGATTGGGTTAAACTTGCTAAATCCCTTCCTCACGGGTTCATCTTCCTGGCTGTCACTATCCATCTGTCCTTGAATTTAAGTGAGATAAGTCTTGACCAATCTGATAAGTTAGATCTTGATATTTCTTATTTCAGACATTATTAAGCAAATCTAGCTTTGAGCCTTGACATTTAAATATTAGCATCAACTTATTAAAAGGGTTCTCTTTTTAACCCTCACCGCAACTAATAGAACCTTGAAAACTCTAATTGTTTTGTAATCAGTTTTTACCCTTTTTAGTATAAGTGTTTAAAGAAAGTCCCTGTATCAAATTAATCCGTCAGTAGAGAGCTACATCTCCAGCGGAATTATTGTTGTAATTTTAGGTGCAAAACGCACCAGCCAGCACAAACCCCCCAGAAAACCAATAAGTGGTGCTCACTACAAGTCACTGTACACCACAACTCTCTGTTCAACAATGGCAACTGTGAAAAACCCAGTCTAGCTGCTTTAAATCAACAACTACCCAGTGCTTTGTCTCGCCTCAAAAGGCTTGAGAAACACTATATTCCAAAACCACCTTTCAGAGATAAGTACACCCCAGATGTCAGTATTGCATCCTTCCTCTTCGTTCTTGAACCTGCAATGGAAGGAGCAACTGACCAACAAAAAACCAGTACATCCTTCCTTACTTGAGTCGCCTAGATCAATAAATAATTGTTTTCACCATGATCAACCTCAGCACATGGTTGTCAAGAGAGTATCTATAACTCTCCAAATCCCAGCGTGGTGGTGCTTGGTGCACAGGACCAACGCAATGGAATTAGTAGCCATCTTTAATTAAGTTAGTTAGAAGAGGGTGGTTGGTCTGAAGTGACATAAGTCGAGGGTGTTTAGCACAGTAAATCTAGTATCAAATCGAGCTATACACAAAACTAGGAATTTCTCCAGAGGGCTGTTAATAACCAAGTTTGGTATAGGAGTGAAGTGCGCTGGTGACTGGGTTTGGAGGGAATCTGGTAGGTCCAGTGGTGTACCAGAGGCGGTGATATTTTAAGTGAAACAAAATGGCTAACTCATCGCAAGACCTCCTCAAAGAGGTCTATGCACCTGGGCGCCCAAGTCAACATATATGAGAAACGTAAAATGACTAAGGGATTTTATTTGGGAAGGTGACCAACGAAAAACGTTGGTCTCGAGAAAAGATACTTAAGACAGCTCAGGGAAACTTTGGATCAGTGGTAGTGGTCCCAGGCCTTGGCGCACCAATAGGCGCATGCTTCCATTTGAAAGGGTCACATACCTCAAAATTGAGTTTACTCTAGTAATTGACTGAAGTTAAATCCAACCTGAGCTTGCAATTTGTAAATGGAACGAGATTTAAACCCCTGTTCCCCAATGAACAAAGTTGTCCCAAATTTCATTTGACTAAAAGCTTGTTTATTTTAAACCCTAGAGCCAAAATAGGGGGCTGGACTTTAGGCATATTACTTATATCAACCTGGGCGCACCTCGCCTGTACCCAGAGTTGGTTCAAGATGTTATTATGATCAGAAAGGGCCTGAAGTTTCGCCTTCTGGACCTCCTGCCGCCCAGCCTTGACCCTGCTGTTGGTCCCCTCTATAAGTCATGTAAGCATGACATTACCCTCTCCTCTTTTTTGGGCTCCACCCCCCTCCAGTGGCATTCTCCAAGAAAAGTTTTTGTAGCAGGGGCAGCTTCATAGTAACAATGGCTTGAATAACTTCAGTACTGAATCCTTGGGGAAACACTCAATGAATACTACTTTAGATCTTGGCATGGGTGCAATTGTGCGCTGGGACCCAACTGGCCTCTGCTGCATCAAATCCCTTCCAGGATACAAGATACTTGAGTCTTCTTACTTGACGAGAGGCTTTAATCTCCTCCACTTTCCGTTTTGGCGCCCCATCCACTAGATTTGCTTTCGGAGTCTCTGGAGGGGGCCTATAAACAACGTGAGCTTTCTTTCATGAAATACTGAAGAGATCTGAAAAGAGGGTGAGATCCAACTGGTATGAGGTGTGGCCCACCTTTTCAACAACGCGGTATGGCTCAAACCTCTTTAGTCCCAGTTTTTAAACGTTTTCTTGATAGAGATGTTTTTAGCATGCATCATCACGAGATATCCTTCCTTGTACGCAGGTCCAACCCATCTCTTACCATAACATTCTCCTTGTAAGCCTGCATGGCCGCATCTAAATTTGTGCTCACCCCATAGTGTACTTTTTTGATCATTTTTGCAAAATCCACCACCGCTTCCATCTTAGATCCACAACTGGGCTCCATGTTGAAGGCAGGATTGAAGCCATATTTGGCCAAGAAGGAGGAACAACCGATTGATGTATCTTGTATGTTGTTATAACTAAAATGGGCCATGGAGATAAGAAACATAATCTGAGTGATCTGCATCAGTGTAACACCGCAAAAACTGTTCAACATTGGTTCACTTATTCAGTCTGCCCATCTAATTGGAGATGATAGGCAGTTGAATGGCAAAGATAATCTGAAGAGTCTTACACAACTCTTCCTAAAAGTCAGAGGTAAACAGGCATCTATTGCTAATTATTTCCTAAGGGACCCCATGAAGTGCGTTCACATTGGTAACAAACAGCCTAGCATCTCCACTATGGTGACTGTGGTTTGAAAAGGGATAAAATGGGTGAACTTCATAAAACGGTCCACCACCATACTAGCACCATAGCCATCAGATACAGGCAATTCTACATTAAAATCAACCAATAGGGAAGTCCAAGACCCATCAGCCTTTTGAACTGTTACCAACAACCCTGCTAAAGGCTGGTAATTCAGCTTCATTCTGTTGCAGAATAGGCACTCTTTACAAGATCTGACTACTGGATCAGCTAATCCCTTCCAATTGTATGTGCGGATAATAAACTCCAGGGTCTTCGCCTTCTCAGGATGACCAACGGTGACTCCAGAATGATGTCCCAAATTATTCCCAGGCGAAGTGTCTAGCAGGAACCCATATGCTCCCCTAAAACCACACCATCTCATCCTTTACGTGATAACCTCTGGTAATATCCTTCTGATTTAATGAGCACTTTGCAAGCACCATCGTATATTCTGCCAACAAAGGCTGGGAAAGGACAACCTTTCTGAACATACCATATTTCTTTTCAATTTCTAGAGGAGCAAACGCTGGCCCATTGGCCAATAGAGAGGAATCTTGAGACACAATCTTACCAGGTGGAATAACTAAATGGGTATTATGCACCTCCACCTCCTTAGGATCAGAAGACGGTGCAGGGTTACTGCTCAAATCATCCTCCAAACCATTCTACTTGCCCTTTGTAAACTCATTAGGAAACACAAAATGGGCAAGGGTCTCATGCCAGCTGGTCTGCCATGGGGAAAGACATGTGTGCGCGGTAGTAAAGTAAGGCACGGTAATCTGTACATATGCAGAAGGGTTGGGATGAACCCTGCAAGTGATGACACCAATAAGTCAGTTCCCCAATCACTGCTAATAACTCTTTATCATACATGACATAATTTAACTCTGGTAAAGATTTCTTCCTAGAACAATCCCACTGGATGTTCTATTCTTTATTCACCTACTTGTAATAGGGTTGCCACTATGGTGAAGTTGGAGGTATCTGAAGGAACGATAAGCTCTTTATTGGGGTCAACATAGCAAAGAACAAAATTGGACAGCAACATAAACTTTACTGCTTGGAAAGCATTAACTAAAAGGGTGACTACTGTATTATATTTGCCTCACTTGCCTTATATAAAGACGCGGCAACTTCATAAAGGTTTGTTGTGAACTTCTTAAGTAACGCTTTGGAAGTTTTGAATTACACTTCTAATGGAGCAGGTTTTCTCTCGAAGTACTAAATGTAGATTCTCCAAAAGGTGATAAATTTAAGTAAAAAATACTGGTTATAATTCGACCTAATCTATTATTAAAAGGATGGGATATCTATAGGTTTTGATTTAAATTGTAATCTATCAGTGCTAATTAATTGCTGAGCTATCAAATCTTCAATCAATTGATTGGGATAAAGCTGATTGTTCTTATTAACATTGATAGATTGAGATAAATTAAGCTCTCCTTTTTGATAAAGTCAGGGAATCAATGGAGTAGAATCTATAGAGGCAAAAGAATTTGGCAATATTCTGACACTTCCCCCCTCAAGGTTTGATTGCAGAGGAGAGTGAATTTTTAAAACCCTAGGGTGGATATGATTGATCACTATGCCAGTATCAAAATGAACAATCAAGTATTCAGGTCCTCTTAAAATATAGCTTGATAAGGACTATACCAGTTGGTTCCTAACTTCTCATTTCGCCTTCCAGGTCAAGAGTGGTAATACATGACATAATCTTCAATATGGTATTCAGGTTAAGCGGGCTTATGTTGATTGGTTCTTTGAGTCTCTCTTTGAGTAGTTACTTCAATTAATTTCATAGCTTGGGCTTGAAGACGAATAATCTCATCCACCAGATTTCTTAAAATTATACTAGAATTTTCTGGTATGCTTTCTTCAAGTATGGCTTGCACACTAGAAGGAACTGAGGGGTCTCACCAATATAAGCATTTGAAAGGCGACATATTGATAATTTGATGATAACATATCCAATGTGCAAATAAAGCACTAGGCAAATAAAAATTCCACCAAGATGGATCAGTAGAAGCCATTTTTCTTAGAATCAAAACTAGAGTCCCATTGACTCATTCAATGGCCACATTTGTGGAGGGATTGTATGGAACGACAAATTGTTGAGTAGAGTTGAATAATTTAGATACTTCCTGGACAAGTTGTGATGTAAAGGCTAGTCACATTATCCTACATAAGGACCTTAGGACACCCATGTTGAGAGATTATATGTTGATATAAGAATAGCGCAGTAGTTTTAACTGAGGGAGTGGCAATAGAAATGGCCTCAACCCATTTAGTTAAATAGTCAACAGCCATAATAATATACTGGTGGCCATGTAATCCCCAAGGAAAAGGACCTACCACATTAATGCTTACCACTTCAAATGCTTTAGTCGGGGAATAACTTGATGGTGATAAGTTGGGTTGATAATTCTATGACTTTTACAAATAAGACATGAGTCAAGGGTCTCTTGGATGATTTTAGTCATATTATCCCAATAATATCAGGTCTTCAACCATTATTGAGTTTTCTTCAACCCACTGTGGCCTACTTGATCATGTCCTTCCATGAAAGCCTGAAATCCTGAGTATGGGTGTAAAAAGGGTAACCACCTGGATTTGACTTTCCTATATAAAGCTCCCTCCTGAATCATAGTATCTTTAGTTATATAATTTAAATAGGCTTGATCTTCTTCAGAATTTCAATCCCAAAACTCAGGTCGCCCAATGATTTATATAGTCATTCTTTCAGCTCCACTTTCAAAGTCAGAATAGGCAGTCGGGACAACCCATCAGCATTCTAATGTTGAGCACCTGAATGATGAACAATGCAAAAATCGTAATTCTGCAGTCTTAAGGCCCAAAGAGCCAATCTCCCGTCAGGATCATTCATATTCTGAAACCATAATAAAGAAGAATGATCAGTAATGACAGTAAAATGGTTAATATATAAGAAGTGATGGAAATGCTTGATTTCTAGAATTACAGCCAAGCACTCCCGCTCAGATACACTGTAATTTTGTTCAGTTTTTGACAAGGTTTTGCTATAATATGAAGTAGATTATCTTTCTGCTCCTCATCAAACTGAGATAAGATAGCCCCAATAGCGACATTAACTGCATCAGTATATAATAAAAAAGGCTTATTGAATCAATAATGAATTAAAACAGGTGCCTTAGTCAAGGCAGTTCCCAGGGAATTGAATGACTGTTACTGAGCTGAAATCCACTCAAAGGACACTCCTTTTTGTAATAGATAGAATAATGGTTCAGCCATATCAGCAAATTTGGGTATAAATTGCCAATAATACCCAACCATACTGAGAAAGACTTGAATATCCTGCAGAGAGGTAGGAGGAGCCATTTGATGGATAGCTTGAACTTTATATATGAGAGGTTGAATCCCTTTAGCCAATAACTTGATGTCCTATAAACTCCATTTCATTTTGGAAGAATGAGCATTTTGAGGGTTTGAGCTTTAAGGAAGAGCTTTGAAATCGCCTGAAAACTTCTTTTAGATGGCCCAAATGTTTGTTGAAAGTTTTGGGAAACACGATAATATCATCAAGATATACTAAAACACAAGTAAGCTTTAGGTCCCATAACAAAAAATCCATAGCTCTTTGAAAAGTGGCTGGGGCGTTGCTCAATCCTTGAGGCACATGAGTTGGTTCAAATAAACTTTACTGGATATTAGGGCACACTTAGCTCAATCTGCTGGGGATAATTCGGTTTGCCAGTATCCACTGGCTAAGTCCATGGCTGAAAAGTAAGTTGATCCAGACAACAACATAAGAGAATCATTGACCCTGGGTAACGGATAACTGTCTTGTTGAGTATTAGTGTTCAGTCTTCAATAAATATATAACATTCGATGAGAACAATCCTTCTTCTTAATCAACAGTAATGGAGATGCCCAAGGAATTTTGAAGGGTTTCAATAATCCAGCCTCCAATAATTATACAACTCTTTGGTGACTTGGGCTTCTTCCACTTTGGACTTACAATAGGGCTTGGCATGAATAGGAAAGTGATCACCAGTTTTAACAGAATGCATTACTCCTTTTCTTTTAGTACTAGATGGTCCCAACATGCATTACTCCTTTCATCTTACCAAAGTCATAAGTATGCTTAGCAAAAATGTCAGAGTATTCTTCTAAAAACTGAAGCACTTATTTTTCTTGATCAGAAGTGAGGTGTTTTCCAATAGCAGGCCCACCGTAAGGATTTCCTGATCACTTCCCAACCCAAAGTCTTGTAGGCTTCCAAAAGGTTTAACATTATAAATCTGAGATATGGGTAATAACTTGACATAATCAATGGGCGTTGTTGGTCCACCATCTTGGGTTCATTAGTAAGGTTCGCCAATAAAACAAATAAAAATCCTGGATAAGCGTAATTCAATATCTCAGGGCATGGCAAGATTTCTTTAACTGAAGGGTTGAAAACGCCCTGGACTTGTAATAAATGTCCCTTGGGAATCAAAAATGTTAATAATTATTAACGATTACCTGCGATTTTGGCAAAATAATTAGATTATGGGGGCAAAAATAGACATCCCCTCTTTGATATCCGCCGAGGTAGGGGGTAATTTTTACCTAAGGGTCGCCAACACGATATTGAATAGATTAAGACCTTTTAGAAACCTCCAACAGACATAACCGACGTCATGCATGACCATGTTTGGACAAAAGTAAGGGAACTCTATACCCCAAGAGAGATAGCAATGAGTCAGAGTAATTAATAATTCCATCAAATTCCCATAAAAATTGAGTTCCCAATAGTAGGTCGTAACTCAAGTTATCAAGGACAATTGCAGGGATATTAAAAGTTAGGTTCTCAATTTTTAGTGGGAGAGATGAAAAAAGCTCCAAGTGACTGAGTACTCTGATGTCCTGCAGTGCCATAATCTTCAAAATGGGAAATACTGGGTGTTAATTTGATCTGCTTGAATAATTTGATGATACAACATTCACTGGAGATCTCAATCAATGATAGCTTTGGCCTTGACTTTATTCACTTGGAAGTCAATATGGCTGATGGTGCTTCCAAACTGAGAGGATAACGCCAACAATGAGGGCAAGTAATAAGAAGAATGTTCATCTTTATTATAAATTGACATGCTTTGAAGTTCTTGTTGCATACTCATATCATTTTCAAGAAGAATAATCTTATTGGTTTTATCCCTTTTCTTCTACTCATCCGCTTATTTCTTGAAACAACAGTCCCCTGTATGGAAATATTGGTGACAGTAGTTATACTCTTTAGCTCTAGTATTCTCAGGCACAGCGTAAACTCTAGGGCGACTAGGAATTGAAAAATCATAAACTTGGGGTTCTCCAAAAATTGAGGAGGCAATTCTAACTAGTATATCTTGATGTATAATATACTTTTGAAATTTTTCTTTACGCTAAGAAGGTATACTTGCAACTGAGTCCTGGAAGTAAAAGCAGACTTAACGGCAGTAATTGCATCATCCAAATTAAACTGACCACAAGCCACCAAAGTTTGAGCTTCCCAATAGAACTGATGAGCAAAATCTTTGATTGATTCATTATGGAAGGGCTGTATACCCATAAAAGCGTGTTTTTGAGAGGATAAGGCTTGCTCATTTCTGAATTCTTTGATTAATAATTCTTTGACCTGCGACCAAGTAGTGCAAGTCATTAAGTGGGGTACCATGATATCCTAGGCCAATTAATTAAGGTAATTAAACAAGTAATTTATTTTCTGATGATCTGTGACCTCACTCAGAGCCTTCTCATATAGATAGAGGAAAGAGATAATGCTGCCTTCCCCAAGAGAGTACTTGACTTTAAATACTGGTTTGAAACTCATTGGAGCATTGGCCGTCAAAACATGTACCCCAGGATGTTTAGATTGAGTAGAAACATAAAATAGGAATCAGAAACCTGCAAAGAAAAGGGAGGATAGGGGTGACAGTCTCAGTATGAATTTCGCCAATCCATCAATTCAAATCAACATGCATATTTTTTCATCCAACTGACGAGATAGTTCATAAATTTTCTCCTGCTGAGCATGGTACTTAAATTCCAACGCCTCAATTTTTGGCTTGGAGCATCTCGCCTTTTGATTCATAGGCCTGAAACAGGATATTGGTGTCCTTCGCCCATTTACCCAGATTACTCAGTTCATCAGAGAGAGGCTGAAGCGACAGGAGGGGAACTATCTTTACCCCTTCAGGAGTTAAGTTACATTCCTTGGCCACTATGCAAAATTGGTCACATAAGAGGTCTATCATGCTCAATAGGGAGTCAAGTTGTTGAAGGGATCTTGAATACCCATCATTGCCTGGGGGTCCCTGAGGTTCATTTTCACCTGGTAGTCCACAGGGCCCTTCAACACCGGAGGGTCCTCAGGGGCCATCAACACCAGGAGGTCCACGTGGACCTACGCCTCCAGGTGGACCACGGGGTCCTTCAACCCCTGGAGGACCCATAGCGCCAAAAGTTTTCTCTACTTCAATGACTCAGGATTGAATTCCCAAGTACAATTTCTCCAATTGAGAAAGGTATATCTCTGATTTCTTCTTTCATTACTTGACTCTGCTCAGAAAGGTTAAAAATTCCCACTTTCCATTCTTGCTGAATTTCCTGAACTCGTTGTGGAAAAATGTAATTCAACAAAGCTAGACATCCCATGGTCAAGCTGAATAAGCTGTTTCTGTACTTCATTTAAAAAGGTCTGATTATTTAAGTGGCATCTCAATTATTTCTGCTAAATTTAGAGGAAGATTTGAAAAACTTGGTAACATAATTATTCAAGAATAACTTTTCTCTATCATTTCAAACACTTTTGCAACATATTCAATTAAAGTCTAGGTTAGTTTGATAATCTCGTTGAGGAGATTAGTGTGAATCCAATGTTGGGTAGCAGCTGAGCAAATAAAGTTAAGGGCACAGGTGTAATCCCCACATCAACCAAGTTTCACAGATGCCCCAGTGATTCTAGCTGCATAGATAAAAATAATAGTAAAAAACTGGCGGTTACCACTTCCCCAGAAATTTTGGCCTGGCAAGCGCGCTGAAACCAGTTCATCAATATGCTGCACTCCCAACCACTATTGTTAGTGGAACATGGAGTGCATGTCATCCTGTATATTTAACAAAAGGCGCTTTGGGAGAAGTTTTGTGAAGATTTACACATAAAATTCCCAAATGCAGTATACGTCGCACCACACTCCATGCCTCATAGTTGGCTGGATCTAGGTTTTGAAAAGAAAAATGCGCCAGATGAAGCTGCAAGAGTGTGAATGGTAGTGGACCTCCCAGACAGTCAATAGGTAGTCAAAACAAAGTTCACTCGCTGGACTAAATCAAACCAAATTTTTGTAACTTTCAACTTCCTACCTACTACAGTCAAGTGCACTGTGCTGGAGCACCACTTGAAGGCTGGGCTCGCCAAATATGTGGAAATCCAATCCTTTAAGATGCAGTGCGTTACGCTCATGCTGGACCTGTGCATGGGCAAAGCGATTGCCTTTCTCACCACATCCATGAGGATAGCGGAAGATTTGACCCAAATCCCTCATGCCACTTTTGTAGAAATTAATGGACAAGATTCTCACCCATTCAGGGTCACCATGGATAGCACGCCTCCTATCTGCACTTTCTGTCAGCTTTGGCAATAAAGCCCATACCTGTCCCACCAAGGAGGGCATTACTCAAACTAAAATAATCTCTGAAGCAATGTGTGGTGCAGACGCCCACTATGAACCAGCATTAGACATCAATGCAGCCTTCCCGTGGGGTGCACCAGGGTGCTACATTCAAGTAAAACCTGTGTCCCACAGGAGCATAAGAAGGCCAAGCAGGCCCACAAGGCAGCAAAGGAGGCAGCCAATACCGCATCCGTGATCCCTCCTGCCCAGCTCCAGGAGGACATTGAGTCATTTGTGGTGGAAGTGGCTCATGAATCCTTCCACCAATCAGATTGGGATGCCCAAGCTGATTGGGGCGCCCAAGCTGAAGACCCAATGGGTGAGTCGGTTTCACTGACCAAAGCTACCAAGCGTTGATTGTAACCAAGTTGCTCACCAATATTCCTTCTGAAATTTGACCTTCATGCGATGGTGCACCACAGGTGCACACAACACCAAAAATTCGTTCCAAGGTGGGAAATAAGCAGAAGGCAAAAGCCAACGCCAACCCCACAGTAAAAGCATCTCATACTGAACCATACTCTGTAGCACAGAATACCTGTGCTGCCATACAGTGACGTGCTGAAAATAGAAGGCTGAAGGGCTCAGGCGCCCTTCCCCTCGCACCTAAGGTGCAATGGGGAGAGCCTTTACTTTAGGGATGTTGAACATTTCTGGACTCAAGGCCTCACTGACCTGGGCTAGGAAACTGAGTTTTTTAAAAAATAATTTCCCCGTGGACATCCTGGCCATTCAGGAAACCTACTGTCCGCGTGGTGCAGAGGATACATGGGCAATCATGTTCCTCCATTCCCTGTCCTTTTGGTCACTGTACTGTGGGGTGCTTGTTTGAGTGAACCATAGTTTTTAACTATTTCATCAACGTTGTACCTCGATGGCCGCATCCTTGTAGTCACCTCTTTGTGGGACAATAAAGTGCACGCTGTCATCAAGATTTACGCCCTAACCTGTGCATAAGAACGTCAGGAATTCTTCTCAGCCATTAATTTCCTTCTGCTACCCCCCGACCCATTTGTTGTTGGTGACATGAACTGCTGTACAAACCCAACCACAGAACTCTGGCTCTTGTCACCTACACCCCCACAGGGGCATATTAAACTTTGTGTTCTAAGCCACTCTAGGGTTGTTTGATACTCTGCCTCATCATGCACCGCTAATTACTAATATGTCTCACCCTCATGTGCACAATAGCCAGCTAAGGTCCATGACCCACATTGACCTTATTCTAACACCATTGAAAATTTAATCCCAATTTTCCCACTTTACCACGACGAAAATTGATTTCTCCAACCACAGAATGGTTTTGGTTTCCTTCTGTTTGTCCAATCCAGCGTCTCACGTGCCAAAATGGTGCAAACTCTGCCCCACCGAGATTGCATCACCCAGGTTCTCCTCATGGGTGGACAAAGTGACCTCAGCTCCAGAGATTACTACACCATTATTTGCATACCTAATCTCCACTTGGTCAACCTTCAAAGAGAACACCATCCACCAGGCTCACCACATCTCATCATGTCACATGCGGGCTGCCTCAGCAGTCATTTGGCGCACACTGACAGAAGTGGACCACCTGGAATCTAACGTCCCTGATGCAGGCTACAGCCCAGCTTTTGGTTGCAAGTGGGAGGAAGTGTCCGCTTGTCTTAATGAACTGGTAAGACAACACAAGCCTTGGTTTTGTGTTCTGTATAAATTATTAAAGAACTGAAGTTCTTCTAGTAAATTGAGCATCCCTTGATCATGATTCCCCACAACTGGTAATAGATGGTATAGGATAGGGTGTACTAGTTGATGTAAGTATTGATTGGTACTAATTCCTGAATTTGGGAGGTTTGCAATACTTCTCGCAAGATAGAGGATACTGCCTTAGAATAAGATTGGTGGAACGGATTCCATGAATTAATGCTCCCTCAAGCATTTGATTAAAAATATGTTGTAAAACCTTAGGAGAGATTTGAAATTCGCATCAAAACTTATATTAGGATTATAAAACTCCAAATTGGCATGGAATTCCATAGTGGACGCTACTCTTGGGATTTTAGTTCTAGATGAACGGACCTATTGTAAAATACTGCCTTGCTCATGGTCTTGAGCTTCTTTAGGCGAAAATTGAGAATCCATAATAGTGACAGACGTGTTCACAGTGCATAACTCAGAGTAGCCCCTGTATTGAGCACTACTCTGGAAGTTTTAAAATACACTTCCAATGGGGAAGGTTTTCTCTCGAAGTTACTTTAAGTGGATTCTCCAAAAAGTGATATATTTAGTAAAAAATACAGGTTATAATCCGACCTAATTCTTTATCATTAAAAGGATGGGATATTTATAGGTTTTGATTTGGTTCATAATCTATCAGTGCTAATTAATCACTGAGCAATCAAATTTTTAATCAATTCCTTGTGATGAAGCTGATCGTTCTTAATAACATTAATAGATTTAGATAGATTAATCTCTTCTTCTGATGAAGCCAGGTAAATCAATGGAGTTTAATCTCAAGAGGCAAGAGAATTTGGCGAAATTCTGACAAAAGCACACGTCAAAAAGCTTCTCAATTCCTGGACTGAAGTTGGCGTGGGCCACTCACAAATCGCCTTCTCCTTATCTTGAGTTATCATGAACCCTTGGTCAAAGATGACGTTGCTCGAAAGGTGACATGGGACTTAAAAAACTCATGATTACTGATTTTCAGCGTAAGGTTGGCAGCCCTTGAATTCTCCGCCACCTGTCAAAGGTGTACGTCATGGGACTCATTGTCAGGGGAAAATTTTAAAAATGTCAGCCATATAAGCTACCGCGCATACCCCTGGCAGGTCCCCCAAAGCTGCATCAATATGACATTAAAAGATAGCACGGGCATCTTAAGCCCAAAAGGCATAACCCAAAATTGGAAGATTTCTTTTCAGGTACAGAATGTGATCAACCACTCATGGCCCTTCTTGATATGGATCTGATTGGACGCACTTAAACAATCCAGCTTGGAGAAGACTTGCGTCTTCTCCACATAGCACGCAATCTGTGAGTCCAGAGGGATGGTATGTAAGTCTGATACAGTGACGTTGTTTAAATTCCCATAGTCTATGCATGGGTGTAAGGTACTATCATCTTCTCAACAAAGAGAAGTGGGGAACACACAGGGGAGGTTAACTGAAAAGTAGCACCCTTGGCTAACTGCTCCTTAACCCACACATCTAAGGCCTCTTACTCCCGGACAGTCAATGGGTAAATGGGGGAAGATATACACATCAGATCCGCATCAAGCTTGAACTCACAATTTAACTCTGAATAATCTGGTAGTGCATTAGCTGAAGCCGCATCAAACGAAGATTTCAACCCTTTCCAAACAGGAAGGTAGGGGAACCTCCAGAGAGGGCTTCACCAACAAGGCAAGACTGAGAGTGCAAATATTGGACCAGAGGGGCAAATTTCCCTGAAAGTTGGCTTCAGCCAAAGGAAAAGCCAACTTGTGACCATTTTTTAAAGTTAGGGGTAGGGTATTTTCTTTCAAGCTAGTCCTGACGTCAAACTTCCAACCACTCCACATCCAGAATAATGGAATAAAAGAGGTTTTCGATATCTTGAAATTGGTTGGACAAATGATATGTGCCCACTTGATAGTCCATTAACACCATGATCTTCAGCGTAGGAATACCTTTTTGAAGCTCCTCATCTAACCATACCACCTGGCAAGTAACTCAGCTCAAGGTAGTCGGCTAGGTTTTGTCCACAAAATTTTCAGAGACTCCAGTATTCACCAAAATAGTAGTGCTGATTTCCCTAAAGTGGATGAAAGGGTAGAATTCAGTAGAAAATAACCCAAATGATATTTATTTAAAGCAGAAAAAGCTATCACTTCACTACCAAACTTTTCTTCAGGGTCTAACATCCCCCAGTGTACGTATTTCTATCAAGAAAAGAGAGGGATATTGGCCACTCTTACTACTGAGGCCACAAATCTCAATATATCTACATCATTTGCATAAACGTTTTTATATTGTAACTATAACACATTCTCCTCCTCCTGGGTGCCGCGAATCATGGTTGTGGTCAAGCGTGGGTTTTCTGGGGTAATATGATACACTGAAATGGATTTATATATCTGAGCCATATGGAAAGAGACATGGCTCAGAGTGTATATGGAAAGTCTTTATAAAACGCGTTTTGGGCCAAGAATGACCCTATGCCCATTTGATGATGGGTTGCACAAAGTTATAATGCCAATACTACCAGGCCCTTCATTGGAGATCCCACCTGTACTTTCTAAACATGGTTCTGAGAAAAAAGTGATTTTTCAGTGTCAATTTTACTAAATTTGGTGGAAAGTTGGGGAATCATGACTCGCAGATTGCAAAGTGCCCATATCCATCAGGTAAGGCAAGAAGGGCTAATAATTTCTGGTCAGAGATAGCAAGAATAATGCCAGAATGCTCCAAGCATCAACAAAGTGCAAAACCAGGAGTGAGCCCCAATGTGGGCTGTGGCCACCAGCTGGCACACACTGTGTGCACTTCCCAAAAGTCCCACATGGAAAAGTTCGTGCATGTAGAATTAAGTGAATAGTCATCTAATGTTGTCAGACATTTGCCCTCTCAGCTGCAGAGGGAGAACGTCTTGGGTCAAAAACAGCTGAAACGGAGAAAGTTGGCCATTTACAAGTTTGTGATGAACTTAAGAGCAATTTTGATATAATAACAAATTCATCAACCAAAAGACCCTGGTCAATTCTCGGTGGAACCCCACAAATTTGGGTAACAATTTTAAACAATACTTGGCAAATACCAAAAAATTGAGAATTCAGATTACTCCAACCATGCAATGGACCCTGGGGTGACCATCAGAAGGTAAACCTCCAGCCACAACCAAGTCCTTCAAAGCACCTATGTGAGGAACCCTCTTTTATAGGCTTGGTGGGGTCCCCCAAGGTACAATAAATTTCTCAAATGGGGATTAGCTGAAGTTTATAAAAGTGTTACCTCACGGGTACATTTTGGGTCAATAATAATTCCCCTGCCATAGGGGGTGGAAGGCAAGTCAGTAAGGGCGTACGGCTACCAACCTGAAGGTTGCAGGTTTGATTTCTGCCCTTTGCACATCAATCGGGGTGCCAGCCAAAAGAAGCTATTGGCGATTAGTAGGTCTAATAACACGAAAACCTTACCCATGATGTAACCAGAAAAATTCGAGTCCCAATCCAGAGGTGGAAAAACTTTCTTTGACGGAGTTAACCCTGTTCAGGTTTCATGTCGTTTCTTTCGTTTGGTAATGCCTGTCCCCTGTTCAGTTTACCTCAGTTAAATAATAATAATAATAAATAATTCCCCTCCCGTTGTTCAGCCAAAATGAAGCAAGTATTCTGAGCTTTGATAGGCTGCTCCCCATAAGACTAATTCAGACTAGGCTAAGCTATTCCAAACCTACCCTTGCATTCTCCCTAACCCTCAATTCAGGTTAAATACTGAATGGTCAGGTGTCAAGGGGTAGTAATTTTTCCTTCATTGCGCTAATAAAAATTTATAAAAACCCCAGTTTTTTTATTGGAGCCTATACTTAGTTTTATTTAAGCTTTTGTGGAATCCAGTGGTGTAAGCACCAGCGAGAAGAAATCGGCTGGATTCCCACAAATATCAAAGGAGTATATATTGCTCTCCAAATCCCAGCGTAATGGTGCTTGTTACACAGGACCAACGCAAGGGAACTAGTAGCCATCGTTATAATAAAGTTATCCTGGAAGAGGGTGCTTGGTCTGAGGTGACATAAAGCGAGGGTGTTTAGCACAGTGAATAAATATCAAATTTTGCTCTCCACAAAGCTAGGACGTGCTCCAGAGGGCTGTTACTAACCAAGTTTGGCATAGGAGTGAAGTGCGCTGGTGATTAGGTTTGGAGGGAACCTGGTAGGTCCAGCGGTGTACCAGAGGTGGTAATAATTTTAAGTAAAACAAAACACCTAACACGTCACAAGACCTTCTCAAAGAGGTCCTTGCACTGGTGCTCTCAAGTCAACATATTTGAAAATGTAAAACGACTCTGGGGTTTTATTTGGCAAGATGACCAACAAAAAACATTGGTCTTGAGTAACAATACTTAAGCCAGCTCAGGGAAATTTTGTATTGGCGGAAGTGGTCCCAAGCCTTGGTGCACCGATAGGTGCACGCTTTCATCTGAAAGGGTCACATACCTCAAAATTGATTTCAAACTAGTAGTTGATTTAAATTAAATATGACACGAGCTCACAATTTTTAAATGGAATGGGTTTTAAACCCCCAATCCCCAATGAACCAAATTGCCCAATTTTTTTTGACTCAAAACTCGTTCAACTTAAACCTAGAGCCGAAATAGGGTACTGGGCTTTAGGCACATTACTTGTATCAACCTGGGCGTACCTCGCCTGTACCCAGCGTTGATCTAATGAGTGCTTGAGATCAGGAAGGGCCTGAAGTTTCACCTTCTGGACCTCCTGCCACCTAGCCTTGTCCCAGTTGTTGGTCCCCTCTTTAAGTTTATGTAAACTTGACAATAATCAGAGGTTAAACAATGGCTTGTTGACAAATTTAGCTCCTAGAAGAATTTACAAACGACAAAAACAGGCCTTTATGTGCCTTAGTCTGCAAGAGGTAGAATTGATCACCTCTTTTTTGAGCGTTTCTATAGGGAAGCTCAACCTCTTCTGCTTTCCATAATGTTATCTATTGACGACGCCATTGCTTCCATTCTGAGTGGGTTGACATATCACCCTTCTAGAGCTCAGCATCTTATTTCTGTAAAGCACCACCTCTGGACTAACCTAGATATCAAGGAGGCTCAGCTGAAGGTTGCAGATATGTATAATGATGAATCCACTACAGGTGTGTGTCAACCCGCAGGTGTTGACCATTAAGACTTTTCAACCGTAACCCCACCAAAGGAGGCTTTGATGATCCCTATGGGTCCCCTACGCTGGTTACTACTACGCCCATCAAACCTGAGGTTCTTAAGCCAGTAAGTCAGATTCCATCCTTGACAATGAGGCCGCGCTTCCTGCCCCCACCTTGTAACCAAGATCATCTGATATCAGACAATGATCCTCTACAAGTGGCCCCAACGCCAGTTCCTAAGAGTAAACCCTCTCTTGGGTAATGGTCGCTATACAAGAAATGTTTAAATGACTATGTCTCAACATTCAAATGGCTGTTTCCCCAAGGCTCACAGCCGCTGATAAACATAAAGCTGTCATAGTTAAAGCATCCGCTAAAAGAACGCTATCTCCTCTAACCAACTCTAATTCTAATCCTGTAGCTATGGGGCAGCTCAAGCCTGTCTCTTCTAAGGCAAAAGCAAAACCATTAAACTTTTAACGCTTCCCCCAAAAGTTGGGGCAGCTACAATGCTCCCTTCTAAAGTCAAAAGGGTAGATGAGCGCCAAAAAGCCCTCCCCTGTGAGGGGATTAAGCTGGTTTCTCAGCCCCTATTAACAACTTGTTGAGGTCCATTAGCAATCCCTTTGATAACGATTCTGAAGGGGTTGGTGAAAATGCAGGCTATTCTGTCTTGGGAGCCCCAATGGAAGTGCATATTCCAGATAGGTTGAGGCCTGAATTAAATGATATAGCTATGTACCATGACAAACGTATCTTCAACAGATGTTGAGGTTTTCAGATGTGATTGATACTGCCAGTGATGCTGACCAGCTTATTGGTACAGTGATCCGATATACCCAGCAGGTTCATACCCTTCAATATAATAAAGATAAACACCCTGCAATGGCTCAACGCCTTACCTCCTCTCTTAATTTGAAGGAGGTTCTCTCCCTCCCCCATTTTTTGGTAGCATGATATTCAAGGTAGAGGATGTAATCAACAAGGTGCGAGTTCTAGCCAGCCTTGACACGGGTTCTCCAGTGAATGTAGTATCTATTTAGCTCATCAATAAAAATTTAAGTTGGCGCCTAACCTGGACTATTCCCACGAGTTTGGAACTTCGAGGCTCAACAACACACAAGCTAGTAAAGCTTACTTTTCTCTACCCATACATATTGAGAAGCTCCTCCTGTATGCCCCCGTTGTGGCATTGGAAAATAATAAAACAACTTGCTCATTTGACACGCAATTCAATATTGATTATGACTGAATTACCAACATGAAACAGGGATTTCTCTCCCTTCTCAATTACGAAGTTCCCCTAGTCTTTACTAACAATGATCCTAAAAAAACACATGTGTAGTTGAGTACCCTTATTCCGCCCTTACCCTTACTTATACCATGTCGGGCAGAAACACAAAGAAGTTGCCTGATTCTATAGATGCTTTATAGAACCTTCCATTGTATGCGTCAGAGGAGGTAGTAGTAAATGCAAGTGAACAAAAGTTGATAGACACCAAAATTACGATGTAAATTCCCCACAACTGCCTTCTGCACCTAACAAGCATTGATGGGCTAAGTCCTTTGGAACCTTGAGTGTTGCCAGGAATGCTATATCCTGCCTATCAGCGACCCATCAATATCCTGCTGTGGAATATTACTAATAAGGACATGATCGCAAAGAAGCATCAGGAGGTTGGAAAAACCTTTCTGATTCCAATTGAGGATATCCAACAAGTCCATTATATCGGGACTACGTTAGTTATGGGACTACCTACGGATCAATTGATATGCGCTTTGCCCTATGTTAAAATTTCTGAGGACCTTACCCCCACCGAGCTTAATAAAGTTTATTCTTTACTGGAGTCTTACAGCAACATCTTCAAATCTGATAGCATTTATGACCTATCTAGGGTTGGACTCATACAATAGATGTTGATGATGCCAAGCCTATTTGATACAAGCCTTATCAGAAATCAAAAGTTGAGGTGCTCCAGATGAGGATGGATCTTAAACAGTTGCAGGAAGAGGGGCTTCTGGTGCCTTCTTAAAGTCCATTGTTGTCACTATCCTCCTTATAAAAAAGAAAAATGGAGGTCAACAGGTAGTTATGGACTACCTCGAGGTGAACAACCTTATAAAGAAGGATAACTATCTTTCCCCCGCATTGGTGGCGCCCTAGCTCAACTATTTTGCTTTAACTAATTTTCTGCCATGGACTTGGCTAGCGGCTAATGGAAAATGGACCTATCTCCCCCAATATCAGAAATGTGCTCTTATTTGTAGTGAGATTCTATTACAACCTACACTAATACCACAAGGATTGTGCAACGCGACCACCAATTTCCAGCGAGTAATGGATCATATCTTACAGGACCTTAAATTAAGCTGTGTCATTGTTTAACTTAATGATATCACGGTGCTTTCCAAGACTTTTAATGATCACCTTACCCACTTAAAAGGAGTGTTAAAAACATGCGGTCTTCTAACATAAAATTGAAGCCATCAAAATGTAAATTCTTTCAGAAAAAACAAAATTTCCTTGGACACGCCATCTCTCAAGATGGGATTCTACCTCTACAAGATAAAGTCGCTGTAATATCCAAGATGCCTGTGCCCAAAACCCTCTGCGACATCAAGGTATTCTTGGGCATTATGGGGTATTATCATTATTTCATCCCCAATTTTTCCCAACTCAGTAAGCCCCTTGTCCGCCTCTTGACTGATAACACTCCATTTTATTGAGGTGCGGAACAAAAAGTCGCTTTTAGGTCAATGAAGGAGTTATTGCAACAACGACCAATCCTTCACCACCATGACTATGGCAAGCCCTTTATGCTATTCACAGATGCCTCTGATTTCGCCGTTAGAGCTATCTTGACTCATATGGACGATCATGGGGTCAATCACCCTGTTTCCTATTACAGTAAGTTGCTCTCAAAAGCTGAGCAAAACTATAGCGTCACTGATAAGGATTGCCTGCTGTCATGCTCACTGCAAAACACGATTGTCCCTTCTTATATTAGACTTCCTTCAAAGTGATTACTGATCATGCATCCTTAAAGTGGTTGAGGAATATGAATGACCCTCGGGATGGTTGGCTTGCTGGGCTATGAAGCTCCAGAATTATGACATGGAAATTGAGCATTGGGCAGTAACTAGCCATATTAACGTTGATAGGTTGATGAATCTTCCTGCTCTTCATTCATATAAGAGTGAAGCCGAGAGGTTACAGACCTCCTGATGACTTCTGATGCATGGGGGATGAAAATGAACCTGTACAAAAAATGCTAGCTCAACACTCCCGTAACACCAAGGTGGAAAGTGGAAAGCTATACTAGAAAGTAGGGGTAAAATGGCTGCCCTATCTCCAGCCATCTGAGCTAGTACCAGTCATTTTGGAGTCCCATTCTATTTAAGGGCATAGTGGGGTATGGAAGACAAATGAGTGGGTTAAAGAACTCGATTACTGGGAGGGAATCATGGAGACCATAACTGAGGCCCTCAATGCCTGTCTGACCTGCAAAAAAACAATCCAGCTCCAAGTCCTGTTATTAATACCAACCCACTACGCCCTAATAACCCCTCCACACCATATGTTTAGAGATTTAGTTGGACCTCTACTCCAGACGACTGGGAGAAATCATTAAATCATAGTTTGAATTGACCATTTTACCAAGTGGGTTAAAGCTGTGGCTCTCCCCGCTTAAATGGCAAAGGCTACGGCCACCTTCCTCCATCAGAATATTTTTGCTTGACATTGTTGCCTCCAGGTTCTTCTGTGAGAATGGGAAAACTTTACCTCCAGAGTGGTGAAGATCCTCGTTACTACCATGGGCATGCAACATCTCTTTTGGGCCCCTATAACCTCTCAACTAATGGTATCATGGAAAGAGCTAATGGGACCCTGGTTTCCTACTATGAAAATTTGTCGCTTCAGACCCCTTTCAATGAGATCAGTAATTACCAAGTTCCCTTATGGCCTATTGTATCAGTTACCATAGAATCCTTAAGATGTCTCCTTTCCATGTGTTGTATGGACGAGAACCTGGGGTGGCATAACTATTTTAAATTTTTAAATTTTTAAATTTATTGTGGGGAAGGCCAACCAGGGGACAGACACTTCTGAAAATAAACACAAAAGAAAAATGAAACTCAGTAAGAGGGAAGGCACCCCAGAGAAGCAATGTTATCTCCTGCTGCCAGCGGGAACGCCACTATGGGGAGGAGGGGGAACGTGTAAAGGGGACGTAACCACAATTGAACATGTGTGGAGGAAGGGGTCCAAGTTGATGAACCAGACCGGGAACCAGGAGGAGACCAACTGACGGCGACGCAGTGGGAGGTACGCAAACATCCACGCTTGAAAGTGGTCCATCAAATGGGACCAGAAACTGTGGACAGCTTATGAGAGGGTGGGGGTGGAGCCTGCGATGGCATCCAAGACAATCGTTTGGATAGTCCACATGGCGATTGCAACCACCAGAGCACGGAGGGAGGGTGGAAGAGGGGATACCATGGATATAGCAAACATATCCCTTGACAGACTGAAGGAATGTGCCTGATCCTGGCCAAGCAGACGTTGAACTTCGCGCCATATTGCTTCAGAGGTAGGGCACTTCTCCAGGCGGTGGAACAGCGTTCCATACTGGCCACACATGACGCAGGATGAGTGTAAAGCGTTAGAGCGCTCAGCCGTACAGTACACCCACCTCAGGCAGTGCCACACATGGGAACGGATATGAGGCAGCAACAGAGGGTGGTGTGCGTATTTCCAAATAGTCTTCTGGGTCTCAAGGGAATAAGGGATGTCCATCATGTCCAGGTAGTCCACCCTGGATAGGACATGTGTCCATGTGGGGATCAAGCCATCTTGAATGGGTAGTCCCTGTACCTCTTGTGTGAACCAAGGAGAGGGGCGGCCTCTCTGGGCTGTGTGCCCACAAATATGGATTCTCCACTTAGCGCTCCGCATGGAGAGAAGGATTCGTTTGAAGTGGGGCTTAGTACCATGAGGACCTGTGGCTGATGGGTGGGAAGCCAAAATTTCATCAAGGAGTGAGGGTGCGAAGGATTGGTAAGGCCCAGGGCGCGGGAGAAGTTGGAGCAGGCCGCGCGGGACCAGTATTGGGAGGGGAGCATAGGGGTGGTGACGGCCGCAATCCAGGTACCCAGGATCTTGGAAGCATGGTCTTTAAAGTTAAGCAGGCCCATGCCACCACAATGACGAGTGCTAAACATGACCTCAAGACGCACTGGCGGTGGGCGGCCTGACCAAATCCACCCTTGCAGAAGGGCATACATAGATTTGGAAAAGCCTGGGGAGAAGGTGATGGCGTGGGCTCCAAACCAGACTTTGGAGAGGAGCATAGAGTTGGCTAAAACAACCCTGCCAGTAAGGGAAGTAGGGTGGGCTCTGAGGGAGGCGATGCGCTTCGTCACGTTGTCTAGAATATGACTTTCCATTACTGCTGAGGCATATCCGCCTGCCTCCACCCACACCCCCAGATGGCGGACAGGCCCAATGGTAGGGCGTGGCACGAAGGGGAGCACAAGTGGTGCGGTGTAGGGTGGGCAGAGAAGGCGAGCACGTGTGCGAGCAGATGGGTCGGGCTGGACACAGGTCAGTGGGGCCCAGCAGGTTTGATACTGACCAAGGAGGATGATTTCGGTTTTGGAGGTGTTCAGTGCAACATTACTTTCCCGGGAATAAACCTGGATGAGAGCTTCAAGCGCGCGTGCATCTTGATTATTAAACACTGCAACCACACAATCATCAGCAAACGCCATCATTTTGACTGGGGCTTGGCCTGGTACATGGACCCCAGTGAGGCAGGCATTCACGTTCCAAAGTAGTGGGTCAAGGCTGAAGTTGTATAAGAGTAAGATAAGGGGGTCCCCTTAGCGTAGGCCCCTTTGAGGGCGGACTACTTCCGTGAGGAAGCCAGGGCCACGCACTGCCATTGTTGCAGATTCCATAAGCATCATCACCCAGATGATGAAGTGAGGGGGTAAGCGGAATTGGTGGAGGCAGGCCCTGAGGTATTCCCAGTTTACTCTATTATAAGCCTTCTGTTGGTCCAAGAATACTAGTGCCCCAGAGGCTGTGGACTGGCATGTGTTAGCCACAGAGTGCATATTGTCCCAAATTGACCTTTTGGGTATGAAACTGAATTGTTCTGGTGAGATGGTGGCAGAGGCTACAATCCCTAGACGGTTAGCTATGATTTTAGTTAAAATTTTGGTGTCCATGTTAGTTAGAGAAATGGGGCGCCAGTTGGCTAGGTCTAGCTTATCCCCTTTCTTGAAGAGTGTAATGTTGGAGCCTCTTGCCCTCCTGGTAGAAGGCGCGTATCCAGAAGGCTCTGGTTAAGGGAGGCAAGCAGCAGTGGGGATAGATATTTTAAGTACTTCTTATAGAACTCATATGGAATGCCATCAGGGCCGGGGCATTTCCAATTTGGTGCACCTCAGATGGCAGACCAGAGTTCATCTGAAGTAATTAATTTATTAACTCCGGGTATCAGAAAATGGTGCATATGTGAGTGCTATTGAGAAATTTCGCCATTTTGACCGGCGGAATTGGATCAGATTGGTACAAATTGGTGTTATACTTTTGTATTTTAATCGCCACTTTGGCCAGCGTATCTGCAATGGAATCGTCTGCCCTCCGCATCTGTGTCTAGGCCATGCTCTGGAGTGGTGTGAAGAATTTTTAAATAAATAAGCGGAGCATGTGCTGCCCTCTGTAATGTGTTTGTCTCTGTACTGAACACAAACCCGATGTTTGTGTTGCCTTTTAAGCGCGTTGAGGTGGGAAGCTGCTTCTGCCTACTTTTGACCCCAAGCAGGGCTGTAGTCCGTGGCTGGGATGTTCTACTCCAGGTGTGCCAACTCTGCCAGAACGTGCAAGATAACAGCTGAGCTAGCTCATGAGCGTTGGGAGGAGAGGTGGCGATCATGGTGGATGGTATCCGCTTTGAAGGCTGACCATGTGGAAATTGGGTCTTCACAAAACAGTGTAATAAACTCTTTTACCGAAGTTGCAGATTTCAGCCATATGGAAAATCCTGGCAACGTGAGTTTGGGTGGGCGGAGTTTGCACCAATGCGGAGCCCTAGCCACTGTGACAGGTATGTGGTAGGTTATTAAGACCAGCCGGTGATTGGATAAATCAATTTTTGATGTGTGGAAGTGGAAATATGGGATCAAAATTGCACTGGCGCGAGGATAAGGTTGATGTGGGACATGGACCTTAACTGGCCGTTGAGGACGTGGGGACGCGTCATGTTCTTGAGCAGCAGAGCTTGCTGCAGCAGCGCATCAAACAACCCTATGGTGGCCTTTAAAATGCGAAGTTCTACATGACCCTGGGGGTGTGGGATGAGGAAGGACAGCGGTCCATGCATGTGTTTAACCAACAGTTCATGTCACCAACTACAAAAGGGTCAGGGGGTAACGGAAGGGATTTGACCAATGATAAAAATTCCTGATGCTCTTGTGCACAGGTTGGGGCATAAATTTTGATGATAGCGTGTGCCACATCAGCCCACAAAAATGTGACAATGAGGACTCAGCCATTGAGGAAGGATTCAGATGATAAAAATTTAAAAAAATTGTTTTTCTGAACAAGCACCCCACGATGATCAGACCAGAAGGAAAGGGAAGGGAGGCGCATGGTTTTCCAAGTGTCCCTGGAACCTTGTGGACAGTGGGACTCCTGGATGGCCAGGATGTCCATGGGTAAATTTTTTGTAAAAAACTCAGTTTCCTAGCCTGGGATGGCGAGGCCTTGAGTCCGGCGATGTTCAATATCCCTAAAGTGAAGGCTCCCACCATCACACCTTAGGAGTGAGGGGTGGGCACCCAGACCCACCAGCCTCCTCTGGATCCCCATGGGCCTTCACAGTGGCGCGGGTGTTTGCAGCAATGCTATCAGAAGATTTTTTTAGTTATAGCAGACAGGTTCGCGTTGGCTTTTGCCTTTGCTTTTGGTTTCCCCGCTGTCAAAAAAATTTTTTGCAGTGCAGTCGAGTTTGGTGCACCAACATTCTGGTCAAAAAATATTTTCAGGAAGGTTGGAGACTGAATCAGTTCTAATTGAGGCTTGGGCACAAATGTCAGGTGAGATCAAGTCACCTATCAGATCCTCAGATTGGGCGGCCCAAATTGGCTTGGGCATCCCAATCTGATTGGTTAAGGGATTCCCAAGTTGCTTCCGCCACGAAGGTTTCAATGTCCTCCTGGCATTGGGAGTGTGGGATAGCGGAGGCGACCTTAGCTGCTTCCTTGGCCACGGCCCTGCAGGCCTGTTTGGCCTTCTTTCGCTCTTGAGGGGAGACAGGCTTTACTAGTAAGTAGCAGCCTTGTGCTCCCCATTGGAAGGCCTCTTTAGTACTGGTAGTTGGTTCATAGTGAGCCTCCCCGTTGGTCATGGCCATCGAGGGGTGCTCTTGGAATGTGATGCCCTCCTTGGTGGGGCATGCGTGTGCCTTATGGCCAAACGCATCACAGTGGGTGCAGATGGGTGGTGCGCTGTCCACTGTTACCCAGAAAGGGTGGGTGGTATGCCCTTCGATATTAATAAAAGTGGAGTGCAGGATCTGGGTTAAATATTTTGCAATCTCCTCGGTTGGGGTCAGAACTGCAATGGCTTTGCCAGTGCACAGGTGTGGCATCAGCGTAAAGCGTTGCATCTCGAAGGATTGTATTTCGCCATATACAGTGAGACTAGCTTTCAGGTGCTGCTTCAGAACGGCACGCTTGACTGTAGTGGGCAGAAAGTTGAATGTGAGGAAAATTTGGTTGGATTTTGTCCATGTGGTGTGCTTAGTTTTGATGATCTGCTGTCCTATGGGGAGGTCAATCACAACGCGCACCACAGCAGCTTCATCTGCTGCCTCCTTGTTTTTGAAACTGAGATCCAGCCAACCATGTGACATGGAGTGAGGTGCGACGTACACTATGGTCAGGAAATGAATGTGCACATCCCCACAAAATTTATAATAACGCCATTTGCTGAATATCCAGAAACACCTGGACTCCATATTTCACTGATGAGAGTGGTTGAGAGTGCAGCGTGTTGATGTACTGGTTACATCACGTACACCAAGCGAGGATTTCTGGGGAAATAATAACCGCTGGTTTTTTATTTTTATCTAATCCACCAGCTTCTCCAGGGCGTTTTCAAACGTTTGAGGTTATGGGCCTGCCACCTGCTCTTCTTACCTTACTTGCCCAACTGCTCCCTGACATGGGTGCAATCTAATCTCCTCTGTGAGATTAACAAACTAAAGTCAGACTTGAATCAAATAAGTTGCAAAAGTGATTGCAATGAGAGATAAAAGTTTTTGGAATGGCAGAATTATTAACTAAATACATTTTCACTGATAGGACTGACCCTGAGCAAGCCATGAAGAAGTTGTCCAGTACACTAATCAGTTACAAGCAAAGGCTATGATTAATTTGGTCAAAATGATTACAAAAGAGGGTCAGCCGCTAATGAGCTCCAATACCCTCTTTCTTCCTTACAAGTATCTTACTTGGTTCTTTACTACCACAATTGTATCACCCCTAGAAGGGAGAAACTTGGGTCGTTCTAGGAAGGACCTTTTGTAGTCACGTACAAGTGAGTGGAGGAATAATACATCATATCCCTTGCTACAGGAGTTACTAATAATCAAGTTCATGGTCAATCTTTACGGCCTTATTCTCCCCCAAACACTCTTGAAGGGGGTGATGTTGGATAGTTGCAAGTCCAATATTGTCAAAAGAGTGTTTGTGATGAAAACAACAATAAAATCGGCCAAAAGACCATGGTCAATTACAGTGGAACCCCTCAAATTGGGGTAACACTTCTATTAGTACTTAGGTAAAAACCATGAGTTTGGGTAGTTGGATTACACTGAATCATCAAGAGAATCTGAGGAGTCAATTGGAGGCTCCTCCTCAGGAACGTCTAATTTAATACAAGTAACCCTGTGGAGACTGGCCCCTTTTATAGGATGGAGGGGGTGCAGCAAGGCGAAATTAATTTCTCAGCTTCTGATTGGGCTAAATTTTTTAAATCCCTTCCTCATGGGTTCATCTTCCTAGATGTCACTTCCCCATCTGCCTTGAATTAAAGAGAGGTGATTCTCAACCAATCTGATAGGTTGAATTATAATTTTTCCTATTTTGTACATTAATAATCATCTTGAACTTTGAGCTTTGACATTTATATTAGCATTGACTTATTAAGAGGGTTCTCTTTTTTAGCCCTCACCGCAACTATTGGAAACTTATAAAACTCTAACTGGTTTGTAAATTAGTTTTATATTTTTTAGTATAAATGGTTTGGAAAATCCCTGTATCATATTAATACATCAGTAGATAGCTACATCTCCTGCAGAATTATTGTTGGTTTTTAAGTGAAATTGCACCAGCGAGCACAAAAACCCCTAAAATCCAACAATCTTCTCTAAACTCTGGTACATAACCCACGCGCTGCCCTTGAGACCAAACCTGGAGAAGAAAATTAGGACTCTGCTTCACAGCTTCTTCTTGTTTAAGGCAAAAGCAGCTCTAATCGCCATCAACACCCTGCTCAAACCAAAGCATGAAGGGAGAATGGGCATGATTATATTTTGAGTCCCATGCTCAAAGGACTTGGCTTTTTCCTTCCTCTGAATGGTGCAGATGTACATGCGCTGCCCAACCCTTGCGTGGAACATCAACTGAGCCTGAGTCCAGAGCCTTAAGGAGACAGTCTCCTCTCACTTCATGCACGCATGGATGGTGGCCCACTCCAGAATACCCGTTCAAACAGCCGCTCTCTTACGGAAGTTGTGCAATTGGGCTGTGAGTCTAGGTGGTTGGTCATTTAAGGCTCTGGCGTGTTATGATGACTAAATTTGTAGGGATGTCAATTCCCATAATTTTGCAATGAATTCTGCAACTATCTGGGAGAAATGCAATCAAATCAGCCACAAATTCGCAAATAAGGATATCAAAATACTCTTCAAGTCAGCCCAATTAAATATGGCAGAATGCTCCTGAAGCCCAGAAAAAAACCTGTTTGACCCTAAATCATCAATGACTGGGTATTTAAGGCCAAATACTAACTACCCACTCAAGGAGTTAATTTTGGGCCTTAATTTCCGACTAATCACAATGAAGCAAATATTACTCACTTGGTAGATCCTACACTGAGCATTCAAATATGGTAAGTATAACGGACCAGACGACCCACACAAAGGACTTTCCCATCTGCGCTGAACCATAAGCAGATATTGCCCTTAATATCATGAGTGCGACGTTTTCACATGAACTGCTATACAATAAGTTACCTCATTTCAGTCATTGAATCATTGGAGGAGATGCACTCATTTAAGGACCTGTTTTTTGCGTCAACTCAGCAAACATCCCCAATCCAGACGCGTGCCTTCCTCTACCATTATTCTATATGGGCTATACATTTTACCCTCATTTCCAAAAGATTTGGTAATGAGCGCCCCATTACAAAGGCTTGGTGTTGAAGACAGTTTGTATTCTATCTGACCACTCTGGCAGATCAAACTTTCACTTTTTATCCCCAGGTGTTAAAAAGCCGCATGCCTGTCTTTTTTTATACTGGATCACTCATCATATGTGACAAAGCAACGAATTGATTAAGGTTTAATGGCCTGCAAGCCTTCAACTCTAGAAACATGATTAATAATGGCGATTACTTATAAGCAATGATCAGAGATGCTAGCTAGCTAGCGGCCCTCCTTCCTGGTCTTTTTAATCTCAGCCAAACCTTTATGTTCTGCCCTTCCCTCTTACTTTCTTTCATTTTTTTAATAAAATATGGAGTTTCTAAAAAACTGATTTTGGGTGGACTTAATTTTCATCATTTTTTCCAATCTAACTCCCCAACGCTGTTTCAGACCTCTAAAGTATCTACTCCTACATAAAATTATATTTAAAATTGCTGTTGATGCAGCATCTGAACCTGTAAACGCCCTCCTGCATCATTCCTTATGTGGCAATGGAGCCATTTTGTGAGGAATTTTCCTCCCTAGTTTCTCATTAACTCCCTGATTATGCTAAATTTAATCTCGAAGCCCACAATTTTGCTGCAGGCTACATGTGCATTGCTGTGGTAAATCACTTTTTCCCAACTACCGCAAACTAGCCAGCACATTAAGTCATTTACTTGTGTGCCCAAACATAACTTTCTTTGAGCAACAGCTTACTCTGTATTTCAAGGCAATACATTTCTTGCCTTTATCAATGAGGGCAATATTCACCTATCTCTCATTATTTTCATAATGCAGGCGCTCAAACCCCATTTTGTCCATCTTTGCCTGCACATGAAAATTTGGCAAAAGACAATCCCCCTGATTTTTCCTCCCTTTCCAATATGGACGCTTAGGCTCAACACAAGGCACCATGTTAGAAATCATATCTAGTTTATTGGCACCAACAAAGACAATGTTTGGATGCCCCCAATTGGATTGGTCCCCACTTGTACAAAAAGTGAGGACTTAAAGGTAACTTTATTCCGTTTTAATTACTCTAGGCTTTTTTATTCAGTGGCATCCCAATTATTATTAGTCTCTTTGTGCAACTTTATAAAGTTTTGATTTCTAAATTTGCTTATGATCTGATTTAGGAGTTCAATTAGATTATAATTTCATTTAAATTTCAACCCCACTTATCCTGTAACTTCTTGTGACATCTACTTAATTCTCACAATCTGTCACGGTGCCATCTCTATATCATTTTCATTTATTTAGAAAAAAAACTCTTCCCTTTTTATTTAGGTTACTGTTGTTATGTCCTACCTAACATAAAGTTTCCTTAAAATTCTTCATATGACATTTTTGCTATCAAAGTTACATTTATACCATAGATAGAGACCCTAGGTGTGTAGTTGCACAGACCGTAATCTCAAAGTAAGGTGTGTTACTAAACGCCAAAACAGGTGTAAAGCCTGTTCTATCTAGGTCAAAACATTGTTTCCTCCCATCCCTTTTAACATTCTCAAATTAGTGGTATGGAGTTATATAAAAAACTTTGGTATAGTTGCCATGTGGGGCTATTACTGATACTTTGTATCATTTTCTAATTAATAAATACTTAGGAGCTCTAGTGGGTATAAGTCTTGAAGCACTAATGAGCTGCTATCTCAGGCCTCTAAGCGTCAAAACTGGTGAAAACTTTTCCAATGTACAAAGTTCAAAATTTTTTGACTATGTTTCTCAGATAATCTAGCTCTATAAATCATTACCTAATTCACATGAGTCAAACTTCATCTTGCTTAATTTACTTTTATAACAATGAAGCCAAGTTGTTTATTATGGGTTGGAATGACAATGATTGGACATTACTATCAGATTTGATGTAGTAGAGAGCTTAGTAAAGTCATCAATGAGCAATTTTTTCTTTATTAATGTTCAGGAAAGTTTTAGGTTAAACTATTGATTTATTGATTGGTGGACTCTTTTTTTGGTACTCTGTTGCCACTTTTTATAACTACATACTTTTGCTTTCTTTACATAACACAATGAAGACTAAATCAGCTTTCCTATGTGAAGCTTAATCTTTACAAGGCGCCCTCTTTAATAATTCCTTTCTAAGCAGATAACAAGACTAGTTACTGGCTATGCTGCTTCTAACTGATCACATACTGATTAACGGAAATCAATTACTCAATAAAAAATGTAATACAGTGACTAACTTAAGATTATTTTTATATGCTAGTTTATTAAAGTAAAAGAAAAGTATTCTCCACTTATAGTAAAAACATTATTTAATAATTTATATTAAAGGGTTTTTGGGGTATGGTTAATATCTTTGTACATCAGGAATCTTTGCACTAAGTGCATCTTTGATTGAGACTTCGTTTTGGAGTTCATTTGCTCAAGTTCCTAGATTTTTAGACTTTGTATCAATGTGGATTCCTTATGTAAGGGAAATTGGTTAGCTTCTTATCCAACATTCACTTCCTGATCAGTTTAAAGGCCATGATACTCACTAATTGGCTAACGCCTTTTTATAATGTTTAAATTATAATTTAAGAAATGGAGCCATCTTGAGGCATCAAAATTCAGTGTCATGTTCACTTCCTGAAATCATATGTTCACACAATTTGGTTTTAAAAAACTTGATTTGGGCACTTAGAATGAGAAACTTGTATTATGCAGAGTATCATAAATAGGATTTTCATAGATGTTACAGGGTATATCATCTAAGTTTTATCAGCCATCAAATTAATTTTCTACCCTTAATTATAAAAAGGGGCTTGATTTTTGATGTTGCTGAATGTCAAAATTATTGGCATCAGCTGGTATAGAAGGACTTTGATCATGCAGAATATTGTTTTGGTTAACACAGGCTATAAAAGGAATGAATTGATATCATATGCAACTGCTAATTTTTTCTAGAGTAGTTTTTTTTATAGTTTATTGGTTTTAAGGGATCCTTCCAGAAGGTGAGGAATTTTCATATGACGTACTCATGGCTTCATAATAGCACCATCCCTCCAAAGGCAAAACTGGGTTGGGATCTAAGGTGCTTTGAATGTAGTCTTCTAAATACTATGCTTATGTCAACATCATATATGTAGTTCTCAAGCCTTGATTGCACAGCATTTGTGGTCCAGTCCAGAATATTTGTATCATGCTTCCAGCAGATAGCATGTATAAACATGTATAATCTGGTGGAAGATTGCACAGGATTAAGTACCAATAATGAAATGGAGGGCAATATTATAATTGCTTTAAGTCCAGGGGAATGTCCCCTGTGTGTTAATCGGGCCTCTTCCCATTTCCAATAAAAAAGGAGACAAAGTGGGTGGCTGTACCACTTTTCACCCGAGGGTGATCTCGCCCACATGGTGGATTAGCGGTGGGTAACATCTCTCCTTCTTCAAATTCCTCCCCCGGTGCCCACATTCACCTCTCCCTAACTGGTGCATCTGATCAAGGAATTTTACACCAAAATCACCAAAATGAAGTCAATCATTCCAAAAACGAGAGAAATAGAGCCCAATGATTGGGATCCACATAGTCAAAAAGGAATGAAGATTGACTCATTGGCTGGAATCACCAACAGTTTTGATCAGCCAACACCACGAACATCAAAGTTAATACTCTCCCAAAATCGTTGAAGATGATCCCCAACATGCAGGTAGCAGCATCAGACACCATTGACAATAGTTCAAAGCTCCCTTCTGTCCAATTGGGCGCTGCAGCTGATGCAACATTTTTAACTAAACAACCGTCCCAGCGACCAGGCATGGGTGGGTTGGGCATCCCAAACCCGTTCCCAAACAATTGGGACTGCCCCTACATGGGGTGGCCTTATGGAATTCCCGTTGCTTGTTGGGCTAGATGCTGCCATGCCAACTGCTGTAATTGCAGTCAAATCTTGGTTCAGGCATTTGAGGTTGAACTGACAGTGACTTAACCTGCCGCCGACTCCTTCAATGTCAGTTACCTGTGAACTTATCTGTCCCCATTTTTGAATAATTCTCTGGTTAGGTCAAACTTGAGGGACCTGATCCCAGCTTGTTTCTTCTCCAAATGACCGCTATTTAATAAGTCACATCACACTGAGAATATTGTTAGTCAATTTTTCTTTCTCAAATCTTACATCAAAACCCTTCCCTGAAATTTTGTTTTTATGTTGAGAAATAAACTGCCTTTTCCGCTGACACTCACACACCACTCAGAGTTATCTGCCATATTCGTCTGGTATTTTATTATGTGCCTGTATGATATCCTGGCTCACCAACAGTTATTAGCGAAACTCCTTTCTAAGATCATATCTGTCATACCAGCAGCAGTGCCATTGTCATTCTGGTTTGCTGTTTGGGTGCTCCAGCACCTAGGCTGGCAGGCTGGTCTAATTCTTACTTGCTGTTTGCCTGACATAATCAACCATCATTCCTGGCCATTTCCGCCTCTCTCATATATATGGCGTTGCAATGGCCCCTACTTTCCAACTGAACCTGGTTGTGAAGAAGATTTTTCCTGTCCATACTAGCCCGGTTTTACTCAAAACTTCAATCTACACCCCTTAGTTGCTGCGGCTATTTTGCCCATGTCAATAGGATCTTATTCCGACTTACAACGAGTTTACCCCACATCTATGAACCTAGCGGTTTCCCCTGACCCCACTACTATCTTCTTTATCTTTGGATTCATCCACAACTACCAACAAAGAGAACTTTGCTTACTTCTTATTACCCATGAAGATTAGTTTTGGGTCCCACACGTCTCCTTTGGGGCCCTGGTGGATACTGGAGCCACGGGCAATTTTATGAGTGTTGAATTGGCCCAACAATTGGAACTTGACCTGGATGCAGGCCCTTAGGTGATGGTTGCGTTGTCAGCCTCCCAAAACTCATACCTGGTTTGCCAACCAGTCACATTTTCAATACACCAGTTCAGCTTCTGCGATTGATTTCCGCTATGCCAAACTTGGTGTTTCTTGTGATCTTAGGCGTGATATGGTGGCGCTGGCAACATGTCAAGATCCACCTGAAGTCTAACATGCTGTTATTCGTTAATGATCAACTGGAGGGCGAATTTCCTTGATTGACACTCTTAAGAAAACGCAAGGTCATAGTTCTATCACTTCCCTTGTCTCTCCTGCGGGCATAACGTCTGATTTTACATAAAGTTTAATGTGCTATTAAAGCATTTTTGATTCTAAAAAGGCGATTATCTACCCCCTCACACTAAATTCGACTGTGGATTTCATATGACGGTGGACTTGGTGAATAACAACTGCCTGTTGTATCCCCACACAGCATAAGAGGAGGCTGCACTCAACGCTTGGCTGGATGATAAATTGAAAAAAGGATGGGTGTTTAAGGAGATATTGCCAGTTGCGTCTCCCATCAACTTCACTAAAAAAGCTGATGGTTCCCTCCGTCCCTGCATGGACTATGGTCACTTTTACAAAATCATGTTTTCCAATCCCTACCCCCTGGACTTAGAGCAGATGATAAGCCAAGCAATCGCCAAATCCCGTGTGTTCTCTAAGCTGGATCTGGTGAACGCCTTCAACCAAATCAGGGTAATGAAAGAGCAAGAATGATCAACAGTGATCTGGATGAAGCAAGGCGTATTCCAATTCCACGTGATGCCCTTTGGGTTAAAGAATGCTCCCGCTACCTTTCAACATATTACTGACAATGTACTGGGTGACCTCTGGTTTACTTGTGCGGTCGCATATATTGATGACATTCTGGTTCACTCCCTGACTCCCAAACAGCACGCTATTGACTTGGAAGCGGTTGTGGCCACCTTTCATAAGACAGGCTTGTTCAGTAAGCCTTCAAAATGTGAGTTCCTTAAGGAGGAATTTACCTTTCTTGGAAACCTCATCCTTAAAGATGGTTATGCAATTCCTCCCAATAAGTTGGATGCTATCCGAGAATGGCCAACCCCAACAACCCAGAAACAATTATGGAGATTCTTGGGAACCATCATTTTCTTAAAAAAATCTCCCTAGCACTTTCCCAGCTTGCTATCCCGCTCCATCCCCTCACAGGAAAGAACATTCTGTTTTTCTGGACGCCCAAATGCCAACATGCGTTAAATTGATCAAAGAGGTGTTTTTATCCCCTCCCATTTTGAAACACATGAATCCCAACAAGACATATATTGTTTCATGCGATGCCTCCTTGGTAGCAGTGGGGCAGTGGTACTCCAAGAGCACGATGGCTTGGAACATCCATTCATCTATTTTTCCCAAAAGTTTACCTCTATGGAGCAGTCTTGGGCCATCTATGACAAGGAGTTGGCAGCCATAGCATGGGCATTAACTCATTGGAGGTATCTGTTACAGGGTGCTCAACATGAGTTAATGTTCCGCACAGATCACCAGGCTCTCTTGTATTTCTTAAACCCCAAAAATTGGCACACCGGAAAGCACAAACTATCAGGACATGTGCCTTTTCAATTTCAAATATGAATTTGTAAAAGGTGCGCTTAACGTACTTCCCAATTTCCTCAGCCAAAATCCTGCCCACTGTCCCACGGATTCTGAGGAATTGGATCTCATTACTGTTATTATCGCTGCTCAAATTTTCTGATTGTTCCCCCCATCATCTCTTTTGCCGCCCTTGCCCCTGACGCCCCATTTGTTGCTCAGGTCTTAGCCAGCCAAATGACCTGCCCTGAAGGGGTGGAGTTATTCAAGAAATTGACTCTTCAAACCCATAAACACTCTCTGTACTCCCTGGTGGAGGGAAACATTCATTTTCAGGTCATGAATCTGGGTTCCCCCTCTTTTTTGGTATGAGGTATTTTATGCACATCATGTCCCTCCATAATCAGCCATCCGGGAAACAAAAAGTGCATCAAATTGATAAAGCAAACCTATAACTGGGCAGGCTTAACTAAGGAAGTTCCTGGTTGGATCACCAATTGCATTACCTGTGCTCGGGAAAAGTTGTACCACTCAGGAAGAAATGGTCTCCTGCACCCGTTACAACAGGTGGAGGGTCCAGGGACATTGGTGTCTGTGGACTTTATTATCAAACTCCCCTGTTCCAATGGGTTCACAGCTGTGATGGTGGTGGTTGATTGCTTAACCAAATTTTCCCTCTTTGTTCCTTGTACTTCCATGATCACATCTGAAGAGACCGCCCAGCTCTTTGTACGCCATGTGTTCTCCCTGTTGGTCTCCCACAGGAAATAATTAGTGACCGTGGACCCCAATTTACAGCATAATTTTAGAATGAGCTTTTATCCATCATAACAATCATCCTCTATCATTCCACCACTTACCACCTCCAGTCTGATGGACAAACCATGTGGATTCAAATTTTGGAACAGTATCTGCAATGTTACACTTTAGCCACCCAGGATACTTGGGTTGAAGACCTCCCTCTCTCCCAATTCACTTATAACAACAGTACTCATGCCTCTATGGGGTTTTCTCCCTATAAAGAAATGTTAGGTTATAACCCCTCTTTTTTGCTTGGTCCCTGTATGCGCCTGAAGGTTCCTTCAGCTGAAGATCACGTTGAGCATATCTGGTTAATCCAGTCCTTAGTACATGAACACCTCACAAAAACTATTGATGATTATAAACAGTTTGCATATTGCAAATGGCATCCCAGTCATGCCATCGTGGTGGATTTTCACATCATGTTGTACACTAGCCACCTGCAGATGCTAGTACCTTCCCAGAAGTTTGCAAGAAAATGTTCAGGTCCCCACCTGGTGGAGGAAGATTTGGGCAATGGTGCTTTTTGGTTGAACTTGCCAGCTCATTGGAAACAGCATACTGTCTTCCATGTGTCATTGTTGTCTCCATTCAAGGGGATCATCCTTGCTGAACCCAAACCTATTGTGATAGAGGATGCGGAAGAAGCCAAGGTGGAAAGCATCTTAGCATCCCACAAATTTATAGTGGTCAGTCCATTATCTCATGGCCTGGAAAGGGTATCCAGATTATGACAACAGTTGGTTTAAGGACCGCATTTGTGCTAACTGTATGGAGCTGGTTGATGCATTTCACAAATCCCACCCTAACGCCCCCCATCCCCTCCCCAAAAAAAGGTCATAATGGTGATGGCAATCAAACTACCCAAGGCGCGCAAAAATGTGGCCCTCATTCAGTTTCCTGGCAGTCATGCCCTTCCTTTGGAAAAAGGGAAGGATAATGTAAGTCCAGAGGAACGTCCCCTGTGTGTCAATTGGGCTTTCCCGTTTACAAGCAAAAAGGCTCCAAAGAGGGTGGCGTACCACTCATCACCCTGGGTGATCTCACCCACATGGTGGATGAGCGCTGGGTAACAGCTCTCCCTCTTCAAATTCCTTTCCTGGTGCCCACATTCACCTCTCCAAAACTGGTGCATTTGATCAAAGAAATCTGCACCAAAATCGCCAAAATGAAGTTGATCAGTCCAAAAATGAGTGGAAAATAGCCTGATGATTGGGATCCACATAGTCAAAAAGGATTGAAGATTGACTCATCAGCTGAAATTGCCAACAGTTTCAATTTGGCCAACACCATGATCATCAAAATTAACCCCCTCCCAAAATTGTTAGGAATTATCCCTGACATGCAGATAGCAGAATCAGCCCCATCAATGATAGTTTGAAGCTCTCTTCCAGTCAATCAGGCATTGCAGCTGACACAACGCTTTTAGCTAAATGAACGGCCCAGCAACTGGGCATTGGCGGGTTGGGCATCCTGAACCTGTTCCCAGCCAATTGGGACCGCCCCTACATGGGGTGGCCTTGGGGGATTCCCATTGCTTGTCAGGCTAGATGCCATCATGCCAACTTTCAGAAATGCAGTCAAGCCTTGGTTTGGGCATTCAAGGTTGAACCAACAGTGATTCGCCTGCTGCCAACTCCTTTGATGTCAGTTCCCAGTGAACTTATCTTTCCCCATTCCTGAATAATTCGCTGGTTAGGTCAAACTTGAGGGACCTGATCCCAGCTTGTTTCATCTCCAAATTGACCGCTATTTAATCAGTCGCATTACACTGAGAAAATTGTTGGTTGATTTTTCTTTCTCAAATTTACATTAAAAACCTTCCCTGAAATTTTGTCTTTATGTTGAGAAATAAACTGCCTTTTCTGCTGACACTCACACACCACTCAGACATAAGTGCCATATTCGTCTGGTATTTTATTATATGCTTGTACAAGATCCTGGCTCACCAGCAGTTATTGGTGAAACTCCTTTCCAGTTTCATATCCGTCATACCAGCAGCAGTGCTTTTGGCATTCTGGTTTGCCGTTCAGGTGCTCTGGCACCTAGTTTGGAAGGCCGTTCTAATTCTTACTTGCTGTTTGCCTGACAATTGCTGTCCCTTGAGATATTATAATATATAGATAAAATTTATTAACATTTATGTTTTTCTTTGTTTGATGGTAGGGTTGTACTACTTCTCAATTCAGAGATTGCTTGCTAATTTTTCCTACACCATAAGTGTTGCACTCCTAGTTTTCTTACTGTAAAGTCCCTCTCCTTGCTTCATCATCATTGAAGTTCTTATGCTAATTGCTGGGATGCTCAATTTAGCCCCTCAATCAGGTTTCACCAGAGTGGGTTCACATTTTTGGACATTCTTCTGAGTCTTATTTTCTTGACATATTCAGTATCCCAATGCTCAATATATTAGTGGATGTTCCATCAAATCATATATGTTCATTTATTTCCTGCTAAATTTCATAGTGGTGGAAATTGACTGCTGTGCCTCAATTATAATCAACTAAAATAAGATACTTTTGGGTGCCAATTTTTGGAAACTGACTAATGTAGCAAATAATATGCCTATTGCACAGTTATATCAATTTTACAACATTCCCACCTTGATTGTGCAACCATATGCTGGTGACGCCACCTTTTCTTTTTATTGGTAATCCTCAAGAAAAGTGGCAGGGACCACGTGGATGCATTCACTGTCCCACCTGACATCTTATTTTTCATTGTTTGAATTCCTGACGTTTCCACTATAAATAATGCCCTTTTTGTGGATATTCCGTTGATATTATCATGAAATGCAGCTATAGGAGGAAGTTGGCTTAAAAGATGGTCATGGTGTGGACACAGGCATACAAATATATCATTGTTTTTTATCAAAGTGCTTCAATTATTACACTTGTAATGTTATTATAAATTTTATATTTTATTTTTTTCTAATTGTTTTAATTTGTTTTTATTTTTATCTATTTTACTTATTTTTATCATATTTTTATGATTATTGTTCATATGGCTGGAGGAACTTATAGTGCACTTAGTTGCCAAATTGGCTGCTTTCAGGATCATTAATCATATAAGCGTTGGCAGACCTTTCTCTATTAATATAATGAATCTATTCCATATGTTAGTTAGTTTTTCCTTTTTCCAATTCCATGCTGGTCATCTAACAGGACATACTCTTATTATTGAACTGTGTAACTATGCTACATCATCATTTATTGAAGTTGTGACCCTTAATCTTCTTGGCCAAGCTAGTTAATTATGCTTTAGTCTGAAGTTTAATTAGCAAGGACATTGGAGTTGCCAGGTAGAGTTGTAGACATCTTCTGTCTCATCCTTCAGACAGGAGTATAGTAGCTGAGTCAGGGATAGGTGCCACCCATGAAGTATCTGAAAGGGGCCCTTCCTGGTTGCTGAGTGATAACTGATGCTGTATGAAAAAACTACGGTGAAAAGGAGGGAGATGCAGTCTAACAGTCTGTCCATTGCAAGTTTCTAAGTATGTTTAATAAAGTTCTGTTAACACATTTGATACTCTTTTAGACGCAGGGTAAATGGGATCACTAGTGCCCCAAAAACTACCATTAACTCAATTTAGCTTGAGGAGGACATGTGAGGTGAAGTTGGTCCTAATGACCATGAATATGAACTGCGAGCAGCCATGCCATTAAATGATGCACTCCATTATGAATTTTGCAGGGGTTCTTCCCCTTGTTCACCTCTTACTTGTGCCTCTACCCATTTCATCAGATGGTATTTCTCAACCATGATGACAGAAGAATCTGCGCCTGTTAGCAAAGGTCCCATGACATCAATGGATACTGTGTGCTACACGAACTGGTGCTTCACCAGATGGTGGAGATCATCTTGTGGAAGCTCTTCTCCACTTGACATTTGTGGCGGCAGGAACTCTTTTCAAGAATGTCAAAGTGCATGCCCTCCCAGTAATATTGCAGTTGCAGATATTTTAGCATTTTCCGTAGTTATAAATGTCCTGCCACCTTGTGCGCATTCTTGATAATATCTGGTCAAGAAGAAGGCTTTGGAATCTTAAAGTAGCACAATTGAACTTCTTGTAGAGCTCACCATGTTTCCTGAAGGTATTGTCACTCATCACATTTAATGTAAGGATGACTTGAGGTGGTTTGTTACATACTTGCTGCTGATCAACTTTTTATATAATAAGTTGGCAAGGTCTGCCATTATGGTAAAAGTTATTAGTCTCAATAAACAGTTATCGTTCTGTTTCTTTGTACTGAAACAGTAAATTACTTTGAAGTCATATGCTTTGAGCTTGAGAGACCAATATATGATGTGCTCATCTAGATATCAAAGATTCTTCAACCAGATCAAGGAGGCATGATAAGTCACGACCTAGGAGTTCACTCTGTGGAGGTAAAATTAAATATATTTGTATGCGTAAATCACAGCTAAGCACTATTATTCAGTCATAGTTTAGTTCCGTTGTGACAGCTAAAATTTTTGCTGCAATAAGCAATGGGGTGATCCATACCATCATCGTCACATTTAGAGAATTGGTTCTACGATAAAGAGGGAAGCGTCAGTCTGTACACTGAACTTCTTCTTTAAGTTCAAATTGTTCAGCATTAATGAGCAAATCAACATCATTGAGAGATTTTAAGGGCACTCTAACATTGTTCCATCCATGTATACATGGCATCCTTGTTTAATAATTCAATGAGCATGGCCTCAATAGGCTAAAGTTAGGAATAAAGCGTTGTTAGTAACTAGTATGCCAAAAGATACTTGACCATCTTGGTTGCTGCCTGGATGGGATATCTTACTGATGTCTTCTACCTTGGTTGGCTGAAGTATAAGTCCTTTGGCATCTATTAAAAACCCAAGGTATTCTAAATGTTACTTGAAGAAGGGGCATTTAGGGGGGTTTATGATGCTACAGCAAGTTAGCGTAAAAAAACCTCTAGATGATCTAGGTGCTCTGAAAACATCAACAAGAAGATGTGATGTTGTTGAGGTAAACAATAATGCACAATAGCTTATGATCTCCTAGATTGTTGTCAATGGTTTACTGAAATGTAACTGGGGCATTTCCCAGCCCTTGCAGCATTTGAGTGGCTGGACTAACTCCCTCAAAGTAAATATAACGCACTTCTCTTGTTTGTCTTCTGATAGCTCAATTTGCCAGTAACATAAGATCATGTCTATGGTGTAATATAACTCGCGCACTCAAGCAGTCTAATTCTTTTTTTTAATCCTTGGCAGAGCATATGAGTCTTTTTTGGTGATGTTGTTGGGTTTTTGGCAGTTGATTACCACAGGTTGACCCTGTTCACATTGAAATCAATATGAGTGAAGTCCAGGAGCTATTGAGAGGCTTCAGCATCCTTTGCTTCAGTAGCTTACCAATATCTTCAAAAACCTACTTACTCCGCAACTTGGGAACAGATGATAGGATGGGACTAGATTGGAGTGTGATCCCCTGTATTGAAACAATGGATGAGTATATAAGCGCATTCTGAGTTGTGGTCATCAGTAGTGAAGATCTCTCAGTTTTTTCATAGTACCAACGCACAAACCTATTGCTCCTATAATAATCCCATTAAAGAATCTCTTAGGACCACACTCAATATGCTGTCTGGATGATTCATAACAAAGCCCAAACTCTTCCAGCAATTCATAATTATGTAAGCTGTGGACCTCATCAACAGGGGTTAAGTTTAGGTATGCTACCACCTGGTGCCTCTGGACAATCAGCGGCCCCTTCTTCAAGTTTGCTAACAACACTTTTATCTCTTGTGACTTAATAATATCATGCTCAGGGCCATGTATGTTCAAGGCGGTATTGTTAATAGGGTGCAAATGTCTCCCTTTTAGTCCCTCTAATATCTATTTCAAGCTCAGTCTCCACAATGACTTGGTTGCTAGAGGGTATTATTATGGTGCTTGCGGATTGTGGAGGTAGGCCCTTATGCTCATGTATATGATTATGGAGGAACTAGCCATCATTTTCAGTTACTGGTAGCTGACAGGGAATATCCCATTACAGTACATGAAGTTAACGTGTCCTGTTTAATGGAACTATTTAACTCCGTTTGAGGTAAAATAGATTAGGCTTTATTGTCCAAGAATTTCAAAGTTTCCTCAGCCATGTCAACTACCACACTAAAGTGATGCATGTCTGCTTCTCCAATCAGCTTATAGTGGTTTTGGTTAGGTAACGCAATTGCTGGTATGGATATGGTGGTTGACTCAAAACTGAAGAGGAAGCAAACTTTATGACTTTTTTAAAATGGTGCGTTCCAACCCAGCCATCCTGATACCACCTGGTATTCTACATTGAGTTTCAACAGTAACTTGACCACCAACTTTGTTTATAATATATTAACAGGTGCATTGGTGTCTATGATTGCACAAATTCTGGTCTTTGCCACAAGAATATCACAATAGGCACACTTGGAATAAGAAGAACCTTGATTGATTAATGCATATATACTCAAGGAAAAATTTTTCTCAAGGAAGCACATGATGCCAGTTCTAATCTGGGGGTGTTCCTTAGTAACATTTCTATGAGGATAGAGGCATTTACTCCTTCAAGTGATGGAACATTTGAAGAGGATCAGGGATCAACCAATGTGTTTTGCTCCTGTATCTGTTAGGTTTAGGGCTTTTCAATCCCCTTTCAGGCCTCCTCTGCTGCACTTTCTTATCCTATGAGTAGGTCAGAAAATGTACATCATTAGAGGTTTGTTGATACAGCAGCTCATTAGTTGGGTTGCTGAGTCCGTCATAGATCAGCTTGTTGGTTTCAGGTTAAACAATTAAAGTAAAAGAAGAAGAAATAGAGTTTAAATTCTCTACTCCACCCAATCATTGTCCTGGTCATACTGGTTTGTCTGTATGACACAATCTTGCCTCTTGGTGGGTAAGTGTACTGAAAATTGTCCTTATTGCCTGAGTTATAGATACGTCAATCCAGAGGCATTTCATCTTTGAGAGTCATTAGAAGTTCTATCTGAGGGTTAGATGGAGGGCTATAGGATGCCCGTAGTGGGTTGCTCAAGTATTGTGGCCCGGTAAAGTCATTGATGTCCTCATTTCCAAGTTGAGCGTCTGAACTTTGCAGCTAGTCATTGCAGGCAGTTGACAATTTTGAGTAGGTACGTCACTTTACAAAACTGAGCTATTACGATGAAGAGCACATGGTGTGGTTAACCAACAAAGTCATAAAATCTAGCATTGGCCTCAGATAATATTCCTGCTCCTGCCAAGACCTGGCCTTCTTGAGCAATCAATCATTAAACTCAGTCAAGTCTTCATTCCGCTGAGACCTAATAATCAGGAAGTCAGCCTTTCATTGGGCCATTTTTCTACACCATATATTACCATGCACCATGTACCTAACTTCCTGGTAGGTGAAAGTGCTGTCTCTCAAGTAGCAAGTGACCTGTCGCTCTCTTGACGTCTAAGGTGTATATTAGTAGCTTTGACTCAAATGGTCTGAAGCTCCTTTTAAAGAAAAATCAAGGTGCTTGAATAACCTGTCCATGTCCCACCTTGATTGTACAGAGGCAGCTCACCAACATGAACACTCTTGTCCCACTTTGGGCTACATGATCTAGGGGCGAACTGCATTGCCTCCTTCTTGGTGAACGTTGCACCAATGGGAGGAGTGTACATTAGTGGGGGAGTGAAACTTGGGTTCACTGCAATTTTTATGGGGTAGCGGTTCCTCAGTCAATATTACAGTGACTACCAGAGAGTTTCTCTAGAAAAGGCATAATATTTGTCCCTGGAGCCATCACTGCCCATAACCAAGCTTTCTTCACCATCTTGATTAGTAGAGATATTTTATAATCTTTCAGCCTTGCTCTGATTTCACTTACAACGCCCTTTCACCGGTGTCTCATTTGATTTTTCCAACCTTGCATTGTAAGTCCCACCAATAACCCCTTTCAGCCTCTGATTTCCACTTGAGGCATTTTATACACTCAACTATGTGATAGGGCTCCTGTCTTGGAGCGTGCTGATAGTATTAAAACTGGCATGGAGCTCCGAGTGAGTGACTTCCAGAACACCATTCAGAAAACTATGGTTCATTTACCTATTTTGATAGATGGAAATTGAAAAAACAGTTGCAAGGACTAGCCAGGGTTTTTAAAATTATAAAAAGTTGCCATTAAATGTTCAACGGAACTCAGAAACACACAGATAAATTTGGCTATAATTTTATGTATTTTTTATTGAAACCAAAATGGTGGAAAGGGAAAAAGGAGTAACAGCATACCTGCAAGGGACCGATGCCTAAATGCAATCAAAATAGAAACTGAAACTAAGCGTATTGCCATCTAATAATATTTCACAATTTAGTTTTGACAGATCATCATTCCAAAATACCTTCTGATACTGACTCAGATCTGACTTGATCAGGAAGATTGACATCATATTTGTTGATAAGAATATTCATTATGCCGCATCTGCACTTGTCATGATGATGACAACGCATCCAGAAGATGGCAGGTTGCACCCATGGCCAGGATACATATGGCTGGCTCCATTCGTTCAGAAAATTATTGACCACTCCTATACCTGTCAGTGATGGGCTCTTTTGTGAAATCGTTGAAAGCAGGGTGGATGGACAAATTTACACTTAAAACTAACTTGTGGCTGTTATATTTGGTAAAATGTGACTTGACATCCCTGGAGGAACTCAAACTTGTGGATACTCCCTCCTGGGGCATGCGCTACCTATCTTTTTCTGAAGATAATTTCTACCCTTTGTCACCTCCTGGAACAGCTTCTAATTTTTATCCAAAAACTCTTTGGTGTTAAGAATGGGTTTAAGAGGCTGGATTAACAGGGGTTACATTGTTACCCACCTCTCATCTACCACATGGGCTAAATTATAAGTAACAATAAGGAAGCCTGCCGGCTTTCTCCTTTTTTGTTTGGATTTGGTTTTTCTCCTGATCTAGTGCAAGGTTGTTTCTCAAAGCTTACAGTTCCCTTCATTTAAGAATTCTGGCTACTTAAATTGCAGACTTAGCTGGACTTGTCCTCAGTTGGTCCAAAAGGATTTTGTTCCTGTAGTAACTCATCATTGGATCAACACAGGAGATCCAAGTTGATCTAAAGTTTGTCTTACTCTACTAATTTGGTAAAGAAAAGGGGTAAAAGCTTAGCTCAATTGGCACTACTGAGTTTCTCTACTTGATCCACCCAGTTTATTAATTATAGGTTCTCTGAAAATCCGAGGAATGAGTCATTTAGGGTTTCAGCTGTTCTGAAGTTACTCCACCCCCATGAAGTTGGCTGAGGTTGACAGCTACAAATCTGAGTGGCATTGACACACTGTTCCAGGATAATGACATGATCCCTATTTATGCTATGACGGTGTCAATTCCCATCACCCAAACAGTCATCTCCTACATAAAGTGGTTGTTATTAGCTTTAGCGCATTGACATCTTTAGTCCACCATAAAGTTGAGTCTCAATTGTTTAAGGTTTTTTATAACCTGCGGATGCTCCTAATACAGCTGAGGCACCAATTAATTCATGTGGCCATGTACATTGGTAACGCATGTCTGAACTTTCATGACAGCTCCTTTGACCTCCATGAATGTATGTTTGAGGCGCTCCAACAAAGTGCAGTTAAAGTTATATAGGGACTGTTAAAATCTCATGTTGTCGCTGATTTTTATGTTGTGGCAGGCCAACAATCGCAGTAGCTGCTGGATGGAGGGTTGCACATATGCAACTAGGTATTCCACTACGTTCTTTTGGGAGTTGAGACGTCTTGTGTGGCCAGAAGTGCTAGCATCTAGATAGCTAAAAACAGCTTTAAACACTGAGGTTGATCTTTTTGGCTGAATATATAACCATGAAGTTCTCCACTGACTCATAATAGAGATGATACCATTTGAGAAGCCACCCTATGATGTATTGGAGCAGCTTGGGGTAAAGTTTGTCAAACTCTCCAGTTGGGATGACTTCAGCATTGGACAGGCTGCAGGTTTATCTTCATTGGAGCGTCACCTGGGTCATAAGGAGTACTCACAGTGAAGATGGGTGGTTTCTCATCTGATGTCTTTATAGGCTTGCCATTTTACTTTGCTATGAAACCCTGAGGTCCTTATAGAGGTAAGTAGGTTGGTGGTTAGAACTTGTCTTGGCTAAAGATAGGATTTTTGTTCTTTATTTTAAATAAGTGAACCCCTTTGAAGTGAGCACAACTATTAAATTTTAATGGATGGCATGTATAAAAGTGTATATCTGGAGGAAGGTTTCACAGGATTGAAGCACAATTGATGAAATGGAAAAAGCAATATGATAATTGCCTTCCCTCAATTAGTATACTGTATAAATAAAAACAAAAAATGTCTATATAAATATCTTTATCTATTAGTAGAGTTTCACTAACGCCCAGTCCAAATATCTTGCTAATTTTTTCCCTAAGCCAGCAGAGTCGCACTGCTGTTTATTATTACCAATAAGTCCCTTTCCATGCTTTGTAATCATGGTTATTATGCTAATATCTGGGGCTGACCTATTAATTTCAATTAGGTTTCAGTGGAGTGGGTTTAAAGTTTTGGCCATGCAGCCAAGTCTGAATTTCTTGATATGAATTATATTACTTGATAATGATTTATTTGGTAAAAGTCCAGAGGAAATTGTATAAGTTCATTTATATTTTCTGCTAGTTTCGTAACTGTAGCAAACAACTGCCGTGCCTCAATTCTAATCAACTATAGTTAATGCTTTAGTTGCTAATTTTACAATCAGCTAATGAAACAATTGATATTCCTATGGCTAAGTCAAATTGATTTTCTGACAGGTTGCAACTACTCACATTGGCTACATCAAACATGTTATAATAGAAACCTTTTATCTTATTCCAATTTTGGTAGTTTAGCCATTCTCTGACTCTTTATAATTGTGGCTCAATATTTATAGCCGCTTCTAACTTCATCTTGATTAACCCATCAGATAATTCTTACTAATAATTTCAAGGGTAGTTATTGCAGTCCAAGTTGATACCTTGTGGCTAATAGGTTTGGTGAAGCCACTTCTCACATGTAGAGCGCATTGATTGAAAATAAATTTCACATAAGATAGCCAATTCTAAATGAAAGTAGCGTGGAGGTAATAATTGGTCCAACTATGACTTGTAGCTTATTTTATCTTCTTTATATTTTCCCAAGAAATTGGTTACTTGTCCACCCTATAATTTATTAAATGGATGTAATGGGTTTAAATAGCTGTTTCACTTCTACTCCTCCTTATTTCTTCGTACTACATCAGAAATGAAGATCATGCAATTAATTAATAGCAGATCTTGTGGGCATACATGCCTAGTGATAACATGGTTGTAGAAAATTGAATATTTGAACCTGTAGTATTTTTTTCATTTCTACAGTCTTTACCCTCTAGTAAAATGTTCCTGTGCTACTAAAACCTTGTTTACGCTTAAGGCTGTGTGAGGTGTTCCTATCACGTCACTTGATGCGTCTTGAAAAGGTTTAAAGGTGGAGTGGATGATACTCAATACTTCCTCAAGAGGCTTTAAACTCACACGTGGTACACAAAGTCAATAGTTTATTGTACTTCATCTAACATCAAACCATTCAGGCATGCTTTAAGCTATGTCATTGTTTTCAGAAAATTTTGCTTTCCAACATTTGTGTGCCACTATTGATAGGACATGCAATACCTAGGTTAAATGTAGGGGTACCATTCCTCTGGATCATCATCTGTAAATTATAATCAGTTTGTCAAATATCCTTGTAATAATCTTCTCAAGACATTCTCTATTTAATAGTTCATCATTCCATTCTTCAAGTAATCCTATCTAGTCATGTAATTGGTCACTATTGTTTGCATGAAGAGAAAATAAAGGAAGTCTAGACAACCCATTAGCATCCTGGTGTAATCTTCCCATTTGGTATATGATTTAAAAAATTTTATCATTGTAGTTATAACGCCAATATGAAAAGCCTTCAAAAGAGGCCTTCTTGTTGCGTAGCAAATGAAGTGATACTTGATCTATCACAATCTCAAGTTGTACTACGTATAGGTAGAGTCGAAAAATTTTTATTACCCTCATGACATATTGACATTTTTTTCTAAAATCGCGTGATTCTTATCTGCACGTGTAATTACCTTAGAGTAGTATAAAAATGGGGTGTTCAATAACATCTTATCCAACTGAACTAGTATTGCTCCAAGTCTGACATTGCTCGTTTGTATAAAGTTAAAACGCCTCGTTGAAGTCCAGATATGTCAAACTTGGATTTACAGATCTTAATTTCAAGTCTTCAAAATCTTGATTTTGCTATAAATCCCAATTAAACTTATAATCCTCTGGTCAGGAGGCAGTTTATAGGTGTGTACAAGTCCAAGAAAGTGGGATAAATTTTTTTAGTATCTCGCCATCCCATGATGACTTTGTATACACACATGCCTCTTGGTTGTTCTATGGTTACTAGTTCTCAGATTCTATCTTTTGGTTTAGTTCCTTCTGGGTTAATCCATGGTCTAGGGAATCATATTACTTCTCTTAAAAAAGAAAATTTGCTTTCTAAGATAATTTATCTCATATTCTTGTAAGCACTTCTCTCAGATATTTTAGTTGGTCCTAAAAGGATTGTCTAAATAATGTGATGTTGTCCAGATATATTAGAAACACACAAAAGTACCAACTCTCCTAAAATTCAGTATATAGCTCATTGAACGTTGCAGTGGCATTAAAAAGCCCTTGCAACATTATTGTAGGCTCTTTCAATCCTGTCAGGGTGTTATCTAGTTTAAAAAATGCCCATCCTGATAAGGCTTTACTATGCCCAGTAGATGATACTGAGTTCCGTAGCTTAGGGCACTCAAACTAATAAAAGGGACACCCTGTAAGGAGAGTGTCTATAAACTCTCCTGTTTCCAGTGTGGGTGTGCATGGTGCACAGGCCCAACGCCAGGATACTAGTCACAAGTATTAAAGGTATTAAAGCCGGCAGAGAGTGCTTAAACAATAATAAGCTAAGTTGAAGAGGGTGATTGTTATGGAAATTAACCAAAGAAAAGCAACGTGGTGCAAAAAGGGGTAGAGTATGGGCGTACTAGGTTGGAGGGAACCTGGGCGGCCCCAAGGTGCACAAGAGGATACTGTAAAAGTAGATACAATCAAGTGGCTAATGTAGCACAAGACCTACACAAAGAGGTCCGTGCACAGGATTGTCCATAACCACATAAATATAAAATGATGTACTTAGCGAAAGGATTTATTATATTTGAGAAGTCAACCAACAGAAAATATTGTTCCTGACATATGAAATTTATATATTTGGAAAAACAATCAATTGAGGGAAGTGGGTCTAAGCTGAGAATTGCCAATAGGTGCATGCTTCCATTGGGAAAAATGTTATACCAGGTAATCTACTGAACTTGGGTGATTGATTGTAAAAATGGGTGACCCACGCTGGAAAGTGTGAAAACCAAATGAGTTTCAAGACCCCATTCACCCAAAAACCAAAGTGAGCCGTTTTCCATTGTAACAAAGCTAGTTTTTTTAACGCCCCTACTCTAATACAGGGCTGAACTTCACTTGCTTCCATAGGACCAACTTGAGCATATTTTGCCTTCACCTGGCGTTGGTCTATGGTATGCTTGAGATTAGGGAGACCTTCTAACTTCACCTTCTTGGCCTCCCCACAAGCAGCTTTGTCTCTTACGTTGGTCCCAAGGATGATGTCATTCTATAACCATGACACCCCCTAGGGATTGAATGGGGAGTTCTTTGTTTAATATAACATACCAAAGGCCCCTACATCATGCCAAAAGGCTGCAGTAGGGGCAATCATAGTCTTACTGGATCAGCCCAAGGGTGGGAGAGGCATAGAGGGTGACAATTACTCTAATGGCTGTGTCTGTAAAGTATTATTCTAGCTTCGTTGGATTTTTTTGTTAAATGGCAATGATTAAAAGTCAAAATGGTATTGATTATGGCCAAAATGGGGCGGATCAGTTGGAATAGGGTGATTGATTGATATTGTAGTCTGCACAATGGTTTAGCAGCCATAAGTGCATCACAATCACTGAAAACTCATGAAAGAGGATTAGTGACTTTAGATTCATGGATCAGAGATTCTGTTTGTCAATCTCCAGGGTTATCCCACGGATGACAGTGTGAATTGCCAAATAACTTTTGAGATGAACAATAAGGCGGCGTGGAGGGCATATTCCACAGCAAAGAGCTTAATATAAAATAGTATATTTCAAAAAGAACTTAAAGGGAAAAACTGACATCTACACTAAATAGGGAGGGCTCTATATAGTAGCTGGGCAGACGGTTTTAGTGGGGATAATGCATCCCAGTTCAGGTCTAAGGCCCTGATCATCAGGTGATTGGTCATATAGGGTAGAGCAATAGTGGGAAACGTAAATATGAACAGGTTATAGGAGTTTTGATGACGAGAATGGTTTATAATTCAGGTCTGATCAATCTAACTTTACCTGGATTACACTAATTTGGGCCTTGTCATAGTTTATTTATAAATTTCCATTTTCAACCTATAAATTAATAAATTTGCATTGGAACAACAATATGGGGCTTCAATTTAAAATCCATAACACTTTTTGTGCCCAGATCTTCCTTTCATTATGATAAGTCAGCCTTGAGGGAGCAATTGGAAATTTCCCTCTGTATCTGAGGCAACTGGCTTTGAGATGAAATGAGCTTAAGAGTTCTGTAAATGCCACTGACATCAACCACTTTCCTACACTTTTCTTCTATCACATTTAACAGGTTTTAAGAGGTAAGGGAGAGCAGGGAGGGATGGTCTAAAGGGGGAAGAGCAGTTACCCAATTTTTCATTAACCACATGTTCCAAGTCACGAGGTGCACCAGAGAGACCATTGGGTACTGAGATCCTTCCTACGCCGGAAAGAAAATTGCTCCCTGACTAGATGGAGAGGTGTACATTAAGGCTTACAAATTTTTGATTACTGATCAGGGTGAACTTATCTTATTCTCTAGTGGCACCTTCATATTTCAGTAGTCACTGAACAGTATTTATTCTGAAAAGTACTTTAAGCATCTAATGCATTTCAAAACATCGTCTATTATTAATAGAATAAGAATCTTTAATAGTGACTTCATTCAATGGTGGTAATATGTAACTAGTTAATGCAATTGATCCTTCTTACATACTAAAAGTGGCTAATCTCATGGTCTTTTAGATGTTCAATAGGCATCCATCCTACTTTTCTCTCTCATTGGAATCACTTTTGCAACTTATTCAGTTAAAGTCTAATTCTAGTTTGATAATCTCACAGAGGATATTAGTCTGCGCCCATGTCAGGGAGCAGTTGGGCAAGTAAGGTAAGAGGAGCGGGTGGTAGGCCCGCAGCCTCAAACATTTGAAAACGCCCCAGAGAAACTGGCAGAATAGAAAAAAATAATAAGAATAAACTGGTGGTCACTATTTCCCCAGAAATCCTCGCTTGGCAAGCGTGATGCAACCAGTACATCAACACGCCACACTCCCAACTACTCTCATCAGTGGAATATGGAGTCTGTGTGTTTCTGGACATCCAACAAACAGCTTTTTTTATGATGGAAAAAAACAGCTTTATGTGTGGGATGTGCACACTTTTTTCCTGACTGCAGTGTATGTTGCACCTCACTCCATGTCATGTGGTTGGCTGGACCTCGGTTTTAAAAACAAGGAGGCAGCAGACAAAGCTGCTGCGGTGCATGTAAAGATCGACCTCCCCAAAGGGCAACAGGTCATTGAAACCAAATGCACCAGATGGACAAAATCCAACCAAATTTTTCTCATGTTTGACTTTTTGCCTACTACGGTAAAACGTGCCATTTTGGAGCAGCACCTGAAAGATAATCTCACTGTTTATGGCGAAATACAATCTTTTGAGATGCAACGCTTTACGCTGATGCCACACCTGTGCACTGGCAAAGCCATCGCAGTTCTGACCCCAACTGAGGAGATCGCAAAGGACCTAACCCAGATCCCACACTCCACATATATGATATTGAAGGGCATACCACCCACTCTTTCTGGGTAACCGTGGACAGCGCACCCCCCATCTGCACCCACTGTGATGCATTTGGCCATAAGGCACATGCATGCCCCACCAAGAAGGGCATCACATTCCAAGAGCACCCATTGGTGGCCATGGACAGCGGAGAGGCGCACTATGAACCAACTGCAAGCACTAAAGAGGCTTTCCCGTGGGGAGCACAAGGTTGCTACCTACTGGTAAAACCTATTTCCCCGCAAGAGCGGAAGAAGGCCAAGCAGGCATGCAGGGCCGCGGCCAAGGAAGCGGCCAAAGTCACCACCACTATCCCACACTCCCAACGCCAGGAGGACATCAAAACCTTCATGGTGGAAGTGACTCAGGAATCCATCAACCAATCAGATTGGGAAGCCCATGCCAATTGGGCCACCCAATATGAGGATCCAATGGGGGACTCAATCTCACCCAATCTTTGCAAGCAAGCTCCAGTTGAAACTGACTATGGGCCAACCTACCTGAAAAAAAATTTTGACCCACTTGTTGGTGCACTGAACTCATCCGCACTGCAAAAAATTTGTTCAACATTGGGGAAACAAAAAGTGAAGGCAAAAGCCAGCGCGAACCTTTCTGCTAAAATCAACAAAACTACCAATAGCATTGCTGCAAACACCCGCGCTGCCATGAAGGCCCATGGGGATCTAGAGGAGGCTAGTGGGCCCGGGTTCCCACCCCTCACACCTAAGGTGCGATGGGGGAAACCTTCACTTTAGGGATGTTGAATATCGCCAGACTCAAGGCCTCGCCATTCCGGGCTAGGAAACTGAGTTTTTTACAAAAAAATTTACCCGTGGATATCCTGGCCATCCAGGAGTCCCAATGTCCATGAGGTTCCAAGGATGCTTGGAAAACCATGCTCCTCCTATCCCTATCCTTTTGGTCAAAGCACTGTGGGGTGCTAGTTCAGAAAAACAATTCTTTTCAAATATTTATTGTCAGAATCCTTCCTCAATGGCTGAGTCCTCTTTGTCACTTTCTTGTGGGCTGACGTGGCACATGCTATCATCAACATTTATGCCCCAACCTGTGCATGAGAGCGTCAGGAATTTAATTCGTCAGTCAAATCCCTCCCATTACCCCCAGACCCTTTTGTAGTTGCCGATATAAACTGTTGGCTAAACACACCCATGGATGTTGGCCTTCCTCCTCCCACGCCCCCCAGGGTCACGTAGAACTTCGCGTTCTAAAGGCCACCCTTGGTTTAATGGATGCGCTGCTGCAGCGAGCCCCACTGCTCAAAAACATGACGCACCCCCACGTCCACAACGGCCAATTAAGGTCCATGTCCCGCATCGACCTTATCCTTACACTGGCAAAATTCCAACCTCACATTTCCCACTTCCAAACAACAAAAATTGAATTCTCTGACCACCAGCTGGTCTCAATAACCTACCACCTACCTGTCACAAAGGCTAAGGCCCCACATTGGTGTAAACTCCGCCCTCCTAAACTTGCGTCACCAGGATTTTCCACTTGGGTGGAATCAGCAGCTTTGGCAAAAGAGTTTGTCACACCATTTTGCGCGGACTCCATCTCCACATGGGCAGCCTTCAAAGAGGATACCATCTGCCATTCTCACCACCTCTCCTCCCGATGCTCATGAGCCATATTGGCCATCATTTCGCGCGCTCTGGCAGAGTTGGCACACCTGGAATCCAACATCCCAGCCATAGGCTACAGCCCTGCATGGGGCCAGAAGTGGGCGGAAGCAGCTGCCCACCTCAACGCGCTCAAAAGGCAACACAAACATCAGGTTTGTGTTCAGTACAGGGCCAAATGAATTACAGAGGGCGACAAGTGCACTGCATATATTTTTAAAAAAATTTGCACCATGCCAGAGCGTGGCCTGCACACAGGTGCAAAGATTGGATGATTCCATCGTGGATACACCAGCTGAAGTGGCAATCAAAATACAAAAGTATTACTCTGAGCTATACCGATCTGATCTAATTCAGCCGGCCAAAGTGGCGGAATTTTTTGACTGAACCCACATCTGCACCATTTCCCAATACCCAGAAATAATGAATTTAATTACTCCGAACAAACTATAGACAGCCATCCGCGGTGCACCATGTTGGAAATGCCCAGGCCCAGATGGTATTCCATATGATTTCTATAAAAAGTACTTCAAATATATATCCCAAAGGCTGCTTGCCTCACTTAACCAGAGCCTTCTGAAAACGCGCCTCCTACCAGGAGGACAAGAGGCCTTCACTGTCACACTCTTCAAGAAAGTGGACAATCTAGACTTAGCCAACTGGCACCCCATTTCTTCAGCTAACATGGATACAAAAATTTTTAACAAAGATCTTGGCTAACCGTTTAGGGATTATAGCATCTGCCACCATCTCCCCAGAACAATTCGGTTTCATACCCAGAAGGTCGATTTGGGACAACGTGCACTCTGTGGCTAACGCATGCCAGTCCACAGCCTCTGGGGCACTTGTATTCTTGGACCAACAGAAGGTCTATGATAGAGTAAACTGGGAATACCTCAGGGCCTGCCTCCATCAATTTCGCTTACCCCCTCGCTTCATAGACTGGGTAATGCTGCTCACAGAATCTGCAACTATGGCAGTGCGTGGCCCTGGCTTCCTAACGGATGTAGTCCACCCTCAAAGGGGCTTGCGACAAGGGGACCCCTTAGCCCACTCTTATACATTTTCAGCCTTGACCCACTACTTTGAAACGTGAATGCCCAACTCACTGGGGTCCATGTGCCAGGTCAAGCCCCAGTCAAGATGATGGCGTTTGCAGACAACGGTGTGGTTGGGGTGTCTAATAATAAAGATGCACGCGCACTTGGAGCTCTCATCCAGGAGTATTCCCAGGTAAGTAATGCTGCACTGAACTCTTCCAAAACTGAAATCATCCTCCTTGATCGGTATCAAACCTGCTGGGCATAGCGACCAGTGCCCAGCCCGGCCCATCTGCTTGCACACGTGCTCGCCCTCCCAGCTCACCCCACACCACCCCACTGGTGCTCCCCTTCATGTCACGCCCTACCATAGGGCCGGTCCGCCATCTGGGCGTGTGGGTGGAGGCAGGCGGGTATGCATCAGCAGTAATGGAAAATCGTATTCTAGACAACGTGACGAAGCGCATCGCCTCCCTCAGAGCCCACCTTACTTCCCTTACTGGCAGGGTTGTTTTAGCCAACTCTATGCTCCTCTCCAAAGTCTGGTTCAGAGCCCACGCCATCCCCTTCTCCCCAAGCTTTTTCAAATCCTTGTATGCCCTTCTTCAAGGATGGCTATGGTCAGACTGCCCACCACCAGTATGGCTAGGGGTCATGTTTGGCCATCATCATCATGGTGGCATGGGCCTGCTTGACTTCAAAGCCCATGCTGCCAAGATCCTGGGCATCTGGATTGCGGTCATCACTGCCCCTACGCTCCCCTCCCAACACTGGTCCCGCGCGGCCCGCTCCAACTTCTCCCGCGCCTTGGGCCTTAACAATCCATCAATCCCTCACTTCTTGATGAAATACCTGGCTTCACACACATCAGCCACAGGTCCTCACGGGACTAAAACCCACTACAAACGAATCCTACTCTCCATGCGGAGCGCTGAGTGGAGAATTCGTATTAGTGGACATACGGCCCAGAGTGGCCGCCCCTCTCCTCAGTTTATACAAGAGGTACAAGGGCTACCCATCCAAGATGGCGTGATCCCCACACGGCCCCGTGTCCTATCCAGGGTGGACTACCTGGACATTATGGACATCCCCTACTCCATTGAGACCCAAAAGACTATCTGGAAATATGCACACCATCCTCTGTTGCAGCCTCAAATCTGTTCCCATGTGTGGCGCTGACTGAGGTGGGTGTACTGTATGGCTGAGCGCTCTAACGCTTTACACTCATCCTGCGTCATGTGTGGTCAGTATGGAACGCTGTTCCACCGCCTGGAGAAGTGTCCTACCTCTAAAGTGATATGGCGCGAAGTTCAACATCTGCTTGGCCAGGATCAAACACATCCCTTCAGTTTTTTAAGAGATATGTTTGCTTTATCAATGACCTCCCCCTTCCACCCTCCCTCCGTGCTCTGGTGGTTGCAATCGCCATGTGGACTATCCACACGATTGTCTTGGATGCCATCGCAGGCTCCACCCCCACCCTCCCAGAAGCTGTCCACAGATTCCAGTCTCATTTGGTGGACCACTTTCAGGCGTGGATGTTTGGATACCTCCCACCGCGTCGCCAACAGCTGGTCTCCTCCTGGTTCCCAGTTTGGTTCATCAAATCAGACCCTTTTACTCCACACGTGTTCAATTGTGGCTACAGCCCCTTCACACGTTCCCTCCCCCTCCCCATAGTGGCGTTCCCGATGGCAACAAGAGATAGCATCGCTTCTCTGGGGTGCCTTTCCTGTTACTAAGTTTTGTTTCTTTTGGGTCAAATTCAGAAGTGTCCATCCCATGGTCGGCCTTCCTCGCAATAAATTTAAATTAGATGTTCAATAGGCTAGCATTGGTAGGCTGAATTATTTCATTATCAAAACTCTTTTCTTCCGCTTTGTATCTGCGGTATGGTTTGCATTTAAATTCTTTAGCTGATCCATTGTTCATATGATAACTTCTTTTTGTATAGCACATATTTATTTGGCCCTCTACTGAGATTTCTTCAAAATCATCCAATACTCGTCCTGCTGCACATGCTCTTTGTCCATGAAATTAAAAAATTTTAGTCTCTTAAAGCCTCCTACAGCATGTACTTATTTTATAGTGCACAACTTAATATTCTTTTCTTGAAAAAATACGTTTAACTTTCCACTAAGATTGGCTGGTTTGTACTTTTCCCCTAGATTTTGGGCAACTCGCTCATGTAAATGAAAACCAAAGAACTGAGGTAAGGCCTGTGGCTCCTGCTATCTGATCCCATCATGTCTGAAGACTTCAAGTATATTTGTGGGTATCTTCATGCTGATCAAACGAGGCTAAGTTGCTTTTCGCCAGGTCAGATTTCTACAGTCTCATTTGCAATCAATGAAAAACTCCTTCCGCGCTAATCATGTTTGATAAATGCTTCATTTTATTCTAATTGAGAGTGTAATGTTGATGATAGATCAATTGGTCTACCTTTACCAAGCGTGTTTATTATTTTCATGGCTTAGCAACTTCTTCTAATGAAAGCTATTGATAGTTGTTATGCTTACTATAATATTAGTAAAGTCAGTCTTTGCAACAAACTCTTAAATTCTTTTATAGCAATAAAAAAGCGTAGTAATAGTTGTCTATAACCACATCTGGAGCTGTTAGAATCATTAGTCCAAAACATAAAAACAGAGTGGAGTAAGCTTCTAAGACACTCATGGTATCTGGTTCAGCTGTTCTATTTTTGTACATAGTAATTGATGTGCAGCATATACTTAACTTTCTCATAAGTTTGGAGGAATTGATATTGTATTGTGCGCCAGTGTCAATTACAGTCAAAACTCTCACTCTCTGATTGCAACGTAACTTTAGGTATGATCTCTACAAACAAAATTTTAGTCATTAGAACTTTGGTGGATGACTTCTCAAAATTTTCTAGCGCATCTATATTTTGCATCATTAAATTGGTGGTATTCTTATTAGATGTATCAATATCATGAAGGTCTAAAAATTTTTTCTCCTTCTAAAAGGTGTCAATTATTATTGTAAGTTGAGTGTCCTTCGTTAACTAAAATAGTAATTTGCCCATTTACTTCAAAAAACATGTATTTAAATCCTTGGAGATCACTGCCACATTGCAGGTTCCCATAATTTGTTGTAACCTGAACTGGCTAAATTTTTATCCTCCTGGTCATCATCTCCTTATGACTGAGGATTCTTTAGGTTTAATATGTTGGTCGTCTCTTCCTTATCTGATATGTATATGTTCTCAGTAGCATTCAGCGGGAAAGAGTGCTAAAATTATTACAGCTTATAGCCTTTTACACACAAGTTCTATTTGTAGTTGCATTCAGCTGTCTTTTCTTTCTCCTTTCATGACCTTTTACTGTTGTTCTGAGTGTCATAAAGATCCCCGCCAAGTCTTAAAGGTTGGTGGACAGCAATTTTTGTTCTGTCTCATATGTTCCTTTTTGATCAAGTAGTGTTTCATTGATCAACTTTAGTGACATTGCAGTCATAAGTGCTAGGGTCACGTGAATCTTAGTGTATATTGAATTTTCAATGAGCTTAACAACACAGATATCACTAAAGGTAAATCTATTGTTCCAGATATCTACAACTTTTGCAATTTAAGGTAATAATGAGCCATATAGTTGGCAACTGACTCATCCTTCCCTATCTTCATCAGCAAGGAGTAATTTTGATCTTTTGAGCAATGTGTTATAGCTGAATTCATATTAGATTATCTCCTTGACTTCAGTCCATGTTAGTCCTTTTTTTAAACTTACACTGAGCATCTCCTGAGCCTCATGACACATACAACCTTATATGTGGTGCGAACTTTCTGACAGTCACTTGCACCATTTATACTATTCTCATGCATACATGAAGCCCATGATCATTACTTCTTCAGGACTGAATATATTTAATTAAAAAAGCTAATAATAAAGTCCACTTCTTATATGAAATTGCGTATAATGATGTAGGTGCTATTATCAGTTGAGCAGCTAATATTTAGTCTCTATACGGGTTCCTCTTTGAATGAACTTATATCTGGGAGTGGATGATCTAGGGTTTGACTTTTATTCCTTCTAAGCTTACATCAAACTTTTTAATACATTGTCAGATTTGGTCCAGCTCTCCATAATTGTTATGAAAAATATATTCAATCATTTTCTCATTCTTGAGGTTTAGTATTTTCTTTTGAGTTCAGTCAAGGTAAGTTGATTCTCTTTTTATTTAACCTAGGTAAGCTGACCAGGGGACAGACATTACCAAACTAAAACTAAAATCATAAGAAAAAATAACAATTTAAACAAAACGCCCAAAATGAATGGATTGTTTGAATTGTACCTAACAAAATATCCAACCAGTTGGGCAGCGAATACTGCTATCCCTCCATGGTGGATGGGGAGGGGGGATCAGGGGGCTCATATTCAGCTGCATCCATGTCATTCCAGAGTAGGGTGAGTTTTAAGGCAGATAGTAAGGGTGTGGGGGCATTGGCAGCATGGGTTCAATATCCTTGATGACTGAACTTCCGAATAGTTGCCAGCCATCATTGTACCAACGATGTATTTGCCCAAAGCGTCTTCAGCTTTGAGGTGGGCGTCTGGAAATTTAACGAACATGGCAATGTTGGTTTGGGTTTTTTTTGCTTTTGGATTCCGTGCTACTGTTACCACATTCTGGATGGCTTCAGTGACCTTTTTGTGTAAAGCTTTCATGTTGATCTTATTTTGTGCAGTAAGATTTATGGGGATGATGGGAGGTGGAACTCCTCCTGCAAGCGCAGCCACAGATTTGGTGGCAGCTTTGCAAAGCGGGCAGAAGTCTGGTGTGGTGGCTGCTTCTACTGCAAGCTGGTGGTCACTGTAGAATGGTTTGGCGTTAGGTTGTGGGACATATTTCTGAGGTGGGAATTTTGCATCCCATTCTGCGTTACAGAGCCGCTCAAGTTGCAGCGTCAGTTCTTCAATGACGTTACCTGATTTATCAATTTCATCCAATAAATCCCATGGATTTTGGTTGAATTGGATTGGGGAATCAGCGTATGGTTGAGGTTTGTTCGATTCATTTGCAGATGCATGAAATCAAACTGGGATCCAATCTGATGTTTGGTTAGATTAATTATTTATGGCATTGGATCAGGGTGGGTGCTGATTGGTGGGTGTAGGTGCAGCTGCAGCATCAGGCATTGGAAGAGGGGAAGATAGGATTGTACTCCATGTCGGAGTTGGTGTGGGGTGGGCAGCAGATTGGTGGGCGTTGGGCAAACTTTTGGCATCAGTGGAAGTTTCTGAGTATGGGCATTTACATTTCAAGTGGTCTAACTAGAAACAGGATGGACAAATCATCTGTCCGCCCTCAACGCGGGCCCAGAACGGATGGTCAGGGGCAGATGGGATAGTGGCATGAGGGGGAATTGCCAAAGAAATTTTCATAAATTCAGGGCTGATTGTGGCATATGCCTGAGGCCCAGCGAGGCGTGTGGCCCCATTTGGGACCACAAATTGTAAGATGGGATTGGCGCCGTAGGCTTCCAAACCTTCCATCAGCTCCTGGTGGAGCACTTAGGGGGAGGTGGGTGGGTAAACCAGCGAACTGGACCACCAAGGTGGTGTCCGTTGGGAGCCAGGTCCAAGTTGATGGGAGGGAAATATTGTTGAAAATTAATGGCACCGTTGCCACAGTGGCTGCATTGGCTTCACAGGGGAAGCCAAGATCAAAGTATCCCTTATAGGTTTGGAAGTTAATAAAACAGGCTGGTGTCATCACCGCCTAAGCCATTTTGATAATGGCTTGGTTTCATAGGGGAAGAATTTCCCATATTCAACCCTAAGGCCAAAATGCATCTTACTCTGGTGGAGCACCAGGGGGCAGTGGGGCACTTCTTGGGTTCAGGCGAGATGGGCATCAAGATCCTTGGGAGGAACAAATTGTCCCAAGGGTTTGGATTGACTGGACGAGCCAGTCTGAGCGCGTTTTCCTGTCAGACAGAAAATGGAGGGGAAAGTTTCAGTGCTGCCCCATGCTGGGACAGTTGTGGGGGATCCGATGACATCAGAGCAATACTTTGGTGTGATTAAGTGTTTGCTTTTAATTTACAAAAATTAATTTGTTCAGAAAGTTACGCTGAGTAGAGAGAGGTAAGTTAATTCTCTAAACATATAAGATATTAATTATTGTAGTAGAGATGATGCGAGACCACAAAGATGTATACATGACCTTCTCAAGCTGTGTGACCCCATACTTTTGCTTTCAGCGTCCTAAGTTTTACCTTGATGGCGGTCTACTCCATAGCCAGGAGTTTAAAGGTTTATAAAACCATGATAATCATTCCTATTCTTAATATCACTTATTTCAATCTATTTCACACTCCCTGTTTATTTAATCTGATTATTTCGCCTCTGTAGTGAGCACCAGAGTCAGCCTCTTTGCCCTTAATTACTTATTCTGATGATGAACGTGACTAAGCTTACATTTGGGGGATGTGAATAATATTAGACACTAAAGTTAGATATCATGTAGTAGAGAGCTTGATAAATCCTCAATGAGTAATTTTTTGCTTGATGTTCCAGTAAGTCTCTCTTGGTAAAACTAAAATGCTACAAATGGCAGATCCTATATTTGGAAATTCAGTAGAAACTTTTTAAATAAATTTATATGTTATATTTTTAATAAACACAATGGAGACTAATTTAACCTCTCCCATGCGAAGCTCAATCTTTACAAAATGTTCAACTTTAAGTGTTCTTTACCAGAAAAATTCCAAGACTGGTTACTGGCGATGCTGCCTTAAATTAATCCCAGACTGGTCAATGAAGATCTATCACTTAAATTAAAAAATGAAATACAAGGACAAACTTAAGATTCTGTAAAAAAGACTACTCAATTAATTTAGGAGCAAAGTTCAAGATACTTCCAGTGATAATCAAGAAAATTAACTACAATAAAGGGATTTGGCAATTTTTTTATCATTATTATCAATAAACCAGCATAAGGTTTGTTCAATTCATACTTCTTTGTGGAGTCAATATTCATAAGCTTTTTGAAGTGGGAGCTTTTTCCCTTCTTAGTACTAAGTGGTCCCAACATGTGGGGAACATACCAAACTTCTTCAGGAGCTTTTTTCACAATTAATATCTTCTATCCAGGATGTTATTTTATTTAACTTACTTCCTCGAAAAGTGAGGAGTCCTTAATACTTACTAAATGGTATTTGATCTTTTAGATTGTATAAATAATATTTCAAGTTTGGAGCCATATTAAGGCATCCAGATTTGGTACCATGTTTAATTTTAAAATCTAATGTTCATCCAACCTGGTAATATTTAATCAGATGAGGGCACTTTTTGAGTAAGCTCATATAATGTGGAGTATTTGTAATATGGGAAATCATTGGTGGTACTGGTTAAGTTTAGACATCATTGGTAATATCATCACTTTTGTTGTCCCAGGGTTAAAAAGGTCTTAGGTCTCCATCGCCAACTATCTATATGCTGTGGTTGGCTGGTATAAAACCTCAACCATGCTTAAAACATTTTGGTCATTGCAGCCTATAAAGTGACCTTATTGTTTCCATATGTGACTATTAAATTGTCTCTAAACTCATTTTTAAAATTTATTGGTTGTAAAGGATCCTTCCAAAGGTAATAAATTTTTATCTGACATACTTGTGGCTTCATCCAAGGCAATAGGCACTTTTAGGCTTTTTTATCTAAGAATTAAGCAATCAAGTCATCAATCTTTGTTAGTCAACATTAAAAAATTTGTATTCCCTCCTAACTCCTCTCCTTATCATATATGAAAATCAAATTGATATATAAACTAACTTATACTCGTTTTTTTGTTTGATATCCCACTTGTTGTAAAGTTATGACCCAAATAATTTATAAAACAGTCTTGCTTATGCATCGTTATGAGGGTTTTCACTAAGCCAAATTAAGTATATATTGTCAGCTTCTCCTTATTGCTTCCTTACAGTCATTTGATCTCCAGTAAACAGTATTAAGATTCCTTTTCTTTTGTCTTTGATTATTGTTATACCTCAAGTTTCTCAAATAGTATCCTAGATGAACACTATCTTCTTAACATGGTGTACACTTACAACAAAAGATTATAACCTTATCTCTAGTACTTATATTATCAATGCCTCTAATGACATCTTCAACATACAATCAAACAATGTACACTAGTTAAATAATAACAAAGTAATAATAGCATACCTCACCGCTCACAATGTTAATGAAGCTATCATGCAGATCATAGCTTTTATCAGCCTTAAGCTACAGCTTTAATTATATTACCTAGATAATACCTGTTAAATACTTTCATTTCCATTAGTAGCAGATGAGCATGTCCTGATTTACTCAGGGCATTCCCAGTTTCTTATTAATCATGAATTCTACCAACATTCTTCCTTGTTCCCACACCCTTAGCCTCATGTGTCTTTGGTTTGTGTAGCTTCCCTTATTACACCAGAATGACAGAAATTGAAATAATCTACTACCACCTTTCTTTAAATCCTCAATTTCCTTTAAATTTCTTTGGTCTCATGAAAGATAAATGCAGCTGAAAAATATAGCCCATATAAATTAGGATTTTGGCTAAATAAAATAAATATTGCAGATATCAATCTTATGAGACACAGATACTTAAATTTTATCAAATAACTTAGAAAATAAATTTCAAATTTTAAAGTGGTTGTTGAAGATTTGGCTACTTCAATTTTGCTGGTTCTCCTTCTAAAATAAGTCAGAGTTTTGAGAAACTATTGTATGAAAATAATAGACCAGACCATATAGTACTAAAAAAAAAGATAATAGACCAGACGGTGACAATAGTCAATATATAAACTCCTTGAAAATGACACTTTAAGCCTGTATTCTTCTGTCATTTAACTATACAATGGCGAGGAGTGGTAGCATAGCAGGGTGGTTCCTGCTCCATTCTGGGTTGGGTTTTGATCAAAGCAGGTTCAAAACCAGCACAGGCTAAATTAAAAACTCGGTGTTTTATAATTGTCCTAAGGGTGACCCACCTCATTTAATTTACTTGACAATGGCTCACTGCCCTGTTCCTTCTGATACCAAGTAATTCCTTAACTTAATACACCAAAAAAGTATTAAATACAAAAAGCTTGTATATTAAACTATTACTTGTAGTGATAAAAGATTGTGTTTCATTTGTATGAACTTGGAGATAATTTATAGGGTTTGATCTTGTTATAAATTTGGCGGTACTTAAGAGATATGCCAACGGATTTTGCAAAGGGTTTGCCCACTGAGCAATTAGGACCAACAATATGATGATCATTGTCCTCGACACAACAGAATAAATGTATAAAAAATAAATAAATATGGAGCACTCGCTCCCTCCACTCTCTTTTATTTTATATTAATACAGCAGATTATAGCTGTTCTACTTACTTCTTAAACTACTAACAACTTAACTTTCTCAATCGTCTCACCCCACTTGTATTGTACAACTTTAGATGGTACTGCTTTCATGGATTAGTGATTCACTTCTCTGTATCTCATTGATTCCACCAATTATCCATTCATCAATTCACAATTGCCCAATTTGGCCAGTTTCCCAATAATCCCAATATCGCCTCATTTTGAGGCGCTCAATAAATTGTATTCAGACCAACTCGGCGGATTCCATCCGTTTCACCATATTGACTTAGTGCTTATTGTCCAGTCATATCATAATTGTGACATTACCCCTCCTTGACTGGATGTTAAGGCTCCTATTTCTTATATGCCTGGAGGAACATCGCATGCACTCAGTTGATGATTCAACCGCCAAAAGGGTCATTAATAGTATATGCATCAACCCCAGTTTTCTCTATGACTTCAAATGGACCAATCCATATACTGGCCAGCTTGTGTTTCCACCCAAACCCATGCTGATCGTGGAAGAGAACCATGTCGCCTTCCTTGAACTGTGCTAACCCGCTTTGATATACCTGATCTGCGGCCTGATTCCTGATCTTTTTGGCTAAGCTGAAGGAATAGGCTTCAGTTTGCAATTTGATCAGAAGGTTTGCAAGGTTAGTCAAATAGCGGTGGGGTTCCACTCCACCAGTATCTTCCACACACAAATAAAGTAACGCCGGAAGAGCTGGGTGTTGACCATATAGAAGTTGGAAGGGACTTTTTCCTGTAGTGGAATGGTAACTGATGTTATAGGCAAAGATGGCAGTGGAAAGAAGGAGGTACAATCAGATGGTCGATCTGTTACTAATTTCTGCAGGATATTCATCTGAGTCCCATTAACTTGTTCAACTATTTCCATTAGATTTGGGGTGGTATGGGGTTATTAGAACCCCGAGGATACCCATAAGCTCATTCAATTTGAGGAGGATGTGTGAGGTGAGATTGGTTCCATTATCAGTGAGAATAAACTGAGGGCATCCATGTCGCTGAATAATACACTCCATCACAAACTTGGCCACTGTAACTGCCCCTCAAATATCGTATTGCCCTTACTTCAACCCACCGGGTCAGATGGTTGATAGCCACCAGAATGTACTTACACCGGTTAGCTCCTGTTGGCAAGGAACCAACAACATCCAGGGAAACAGTATGTCAAGAAAAGTGAGGTCTCACTACCTTATAAGAAGTCTTACAGAGGAATATCTTCTCCACTTGGCACTGATGGCAACAAGAAATGGTTTTGAGCACATCGAAGTTCAATCTTTCCCAATAGTACTGAGGGCACAGCAATTCCATTGTCTTTCACACTCCGCCATGTCTAACTGCCCTGTGGGCGCTCATAATAATTCCAGGCCAGGTTGAAGGCCGCGGAAAATTCACCATAGAATCACCTATCCACTTGTACAATTCCCCATTCCATTGGAAAATATTTGTTTGCATCTCGTTTAATGCTTTTATCACTTGGGGTGGTATGTCATCATACTTTCCGCTAAGCATCTTGTTATACATCACATCGCTGAGGTCCGCCATCACTGCAATAGTCAGCAACTGAGATAAACAGTCAGCGTTCTGATGCTTTGCTCCTAGCCAATGAAGGATCTCAAAATCATAAGCCTACAGCTTAAGAGCCCATTGAGAAAATGGCCTTCAGGTTCTTTAAGGTTCTTCAACCAGCGTAATGATGCGTGGTCTGTTACAACTTTGAACATTAAACCATGCAAGTATACTCTGAATTGCTTAAATGTGTAGATCACTGCAAAGCACTCTCGCTCAGTCACAGTATAATTATGTTCATGGCTAATAAGACTTTGGCTGCAGTATGCCATGGGATGCTCCTCTCCTTCATCACCTTTTTAGGACAAAACTGCCCCCACAGCGGAAAGAGATGCATCTATTTGTACAATAAATTCCTTTCTGAAATTTGAGTAGCATAACACGGGCGCACTAATTAGTGCCTATTGAAGTGTATCAAAGGCGCATTGGCGCCATTCCATCCATTCAAACATGGCATCCTTCTTCAGCAGCTCAAACTGCGGCCCTCCAATGCAACTGAAATTGGGTATGAAGCGTCAGTAATAACCCACCATCCCCAAAAACACCTGAATGTCCCATTTACTAGCTGGCTTTGTCATCTGCTGAATAGCCTCCACCTTGGCTGGTTGAGGTCTCAGCCCAGCCGCATCCACCACAAAACCAAGGTATTCCAACTGATCCTTGAAGAAGTGATATTTCTGGGCTTAATCTTGATATTGGCCTCAGCCAGTCAGTGAAATACCTCTTCTAGATGGGTAAGGTGCTCAGTGAATGTGAGCAAGAAGACGTTAATATAGTCAAAGTACACCAAAACACATGACAGCTTCAGATCCCCCATAATGGTGTCCAATGCTCGTTAGAATGTAGCTGGGGAATTACATAGCCCTTGTGGCATATGAGTTGGTTGGAAAAGCCCTTTGGATGTGATTATGGCACATTTTTCTTGTTCTGCTGGGGGCAACTCAATTTTCTAGTAACCTGATATCAAATCCATTGCCTAGAAATAGCAAGCTCCCCCTAACCAATCCAGCGCATCATCAATCCGTGGAAGAGGGTATGAGTCCTTCTTGGTGATACTACTAAGCTTCCAGTAGTCAATTACTTCACGGTTAGTACCATCCTTCTTTTTAACAATTAAGACAGGTGAAGCCCACGGACTCTTAGATGGTTTGAGCATTCCCTGCACTAACAGCTGATCAATATTTACATTGACAACTTCTTCCACTGCCCTTGATTGGCAGATTGGCCAAGACCTAATGGGGGGATGATCCCCAATGTCCAGCTGATGGACAACCCCCAGGTGCACCCTAAATTGTGATCATCAACAGCAAAGATCTCTTCATATTTTCGAAATAGGGATTCTACTTGATCTTTTTGGTCTTCCATTAGCCCCCTTAAATTTTTGCGCGGTACAACTGCCATTACGCCAGGCTGTGTATAATGGGCAGGCCAAATTCATCCAATGAACCAAACTCATGAGCCTGGAGGAACTCTTCAACTGGAATAAAAAGTAATTATGCCACTATTTGGTGTCAGCGGATTTGTATTGGTTTATTCTGAAGATTTGCTACTAAGACCTTGATCTCTCCATATCCCAGAAGTATAATGCCTGGGGCCACATAGGGCTCGAACCATGATTGCTGATAAGGTCCAATGACTTCCCCATAAAGCCCAGCAGGCACTTCCACTTCTAACTCAGTGTTTATGATTACTTGGTGTCCAGAGGGAATAGATATAGGGCCCGTAGCTCCAATTGGTAGCCCTTGATATTTATAAATTTGATTGAGAAGGGCCCATGTCTTACGCTTTAGTCAATGATAGCGAACCAAAACCACCCCATCACCATATGTAAGGTTAACATGACTCATATTTAAGGGATCTTTTGACATTCCGCTGAAGGTAAAGTATATTGGGATTCTCTGCCCCAGAATTTCAAATGTCTCTGCAGTCATATCAACAACAACTCCATAGTAGCGCATAAATGCAATTCTGATTAAAAGATCATAGTATTTATTTGGTAGCACTATGGCTGGGGCTACAATGACAATTGACCTGAATCTCAAAGGTAGTGCGCTGTACGCTCCTTCAAAGACTATGTTTTCCGTGCCTGCAGTCCCATACACCATACGATGTTCCACGTCAGGCTTTAACGCCAGTCTTGCCACCAACTTTGAGGACACTATGTTGATTGGGGCACCCATATTGATTATAGCATGAACTCAGGTTTTTGCGAAGAAAGTGTCATAGTAAGTACATTTAAAATAAGAGGCATTCTGATTGTTTAGAACATGGATTTCTAACTGATCTCTTTTTCCAAGTAAGTTCATAATACCCTTCCCCACTTTAGAGTATTCTTTAATAATAGCATCCATGGGGAAGGCCACACTTACTTCTTCCAAAAGAAGCGCATCAGCTAATGGATCTGGTTCATTGGTAAGAAGGTAATCAATTATTTGACAAGCATAAGGCTTTGGTTGTTCCTGAGAGCTTGCTTTCTCCATGCTCATGAAATGCACTTGTGTCATCACATTCACCCCTCCAACTGGTCGCTGATATAAGAAGGTATCATCATACTGAGGAACTTCCACTGAAGGTACAGGAATAGGTTCTGGTGGGACGTTTTGGGTCAGAATAGTGGAGGTAGAGAGTCTCATCTCTACTCCGCTCTGAATTTTCCTGGTGATACTGCTCCTGCGGCAGGTACTGAACCCGCCGTTTGTGACAACTTCTAGCCAGGTGCCCCGAGCAACCACATGAAAAGCAGATGCCCCCAGAAGACCTGCGACCTTGATTGTTGTAAAAGGAGCCACCCAAAGGGTTGGGCTGGAAGCAGGGCTTGTATTGCTGATAAGGCCAGGAGATGCCAACTAATTGCTGAACAAGAAAGGATGATTCCTCCGGATAAAAAGGCTAGCAGCGGAGGTGCTAGTTTTTGCTCTATATTGGGTGGAGGGAAATTAGCAGATAGACACCGTAGAATTAAAAAAAATTTGAGCAAGGATACGTCGACCTCTAAATATTGAGCCAATGTATTAAAGAGCTCTTGGTATGGTTTCACAGCAGAGGTCAGTGCTATGCTTATGTCACATTCAGTTAAAAGCCCTGCTGCAATTAACACAAGGGCTTCCGCTGAAAATTGATCAGAAAAGGCAGTGAGAGTCTCTTTAGGCTGAAACCCAATGGTAATAAACTCAGCCTTTTGTAGCGCCATTTTGAAAGTTCCTCCAAACAGCCACAGCACAGTATCCTTCACTTTTTGATAGTTAATGAAACTGCTTGGAAGATAACAAGTAACTTGGTTGGCATTTCCAACATCCAAAGTGGACATTAGTAGTATGGCTTTACGCCGATTTAAATACCCCTTCTACTGCAAACTTAAACTGTTTAAAAAACCCATGGATGTTCCCATCACGTTCAAATGGAGGCAACTTATCAATACAACACTCTTGCAGAAATTCCTTTTTCCAATTGAGCACAACGTCTAAGGCAAGCTTGAGTTCTGCATAGTCAACAGTTGTAGTATGTTGAGATGATTCCTTAGTGAAGCAAGCCGGATATGACATGACTAGCAACTGAGGAACGCTTCTTAGTCTATGTGATTGATCAATGGGCCCCCTGTAGTGAGCACCACTGTTATAAAATTGGCAGTACTTGAGAAAAACGCTGACGGATTTTGCACAGGGTTTGACCCACTGAGCAATTAGGACCAACGATATGATGATTGTTGTCCTTGACATGACAGAATAAACGTATAAAAAATTTATAAATATGGAGCGCTCGCTCCCTCCACTCTCTTTTATTTTATATTAATACAGTGGATTCTTACTGTTCTACTTACTTCTTAAGCTACTAGCAACTTAACTTTCTTAATCGTCTCATCCACTTGTATTGTACAACTTTGGATGGTACCGCTTTCTTGGCTTAGTAATTCAAAACTATATCTCATTGGTTCCACCAATTATTCATTTTTCAATTCACAATTGCCCAATTTGGCCAGTTTCCCAATAATCCCAATATCGCCTCATTTCAAGGTTTAATTAATCATATTTGTACCAACTCGACAGATTCCATCCATTTCACCATATTGACTTAGTGCTTATCATCTAGTCATATTGAAATCACAACAGAGCTTAACCACATTTTATTCATGACACCTCATTTCTCAGTGGCACTTAGCCATTGGAACACACTAAATTTGTCTGAGGGTCTACAATCCATGAGAATCTGGGGTAGCTCCACATCCTCAGGGTCAGTGTCTAACTGACAGTTAACTCAAGACAGTGTTTCCTCTGATGCATCTTAAAATAGCTAAACCGTTGCTCCTTTCAAGAAATCAGTAGCACATACTAAAGCGATTCATACAACTAATTAGTAATAACTTGTTTAGAGCTCAAATAGTATTAAAAACTAATTTCAACATAGATCAACAAAGCCCACGAGCCTGGGTCATTAAGTCATCTATTATTAAGTCTGACTTACCCAACAAAGCCCCTGGGCCAATGTTATCTTAGTCAAATATTATTAAGTGGAATTGCTTGGCCGTGGATCCCAAGCTTTGCATATACTTAGGATATTTTTGGTCTATAATCACTGATAATTTCGATGAATACATAATAAATTAGCATCAGTTAATGTTATTATTTCCCCTATCAAATTGCCCAACAATTTAGGTCAAGTCAACCATTCAACAGTGGTAATAATCCTTGACATAACTATATAAAGGTATATCACCAAAGGTATATATTTTTTGGTAATATCACTTTTGCTGATATACTTTATGTTTTTAATAGACTTAACCATGAATAGTTTAAATTATAAACTTGCTACTTTTGATATTATGAGTATTGTAAGGTTGATTAGAAGTGGTTTTCTGGTTAGCTTTATCTCTTGAACTTACATTTTTATGGAATTTTTTTTCTAAAATTGGTCTAAAATCCATGAATGGTGTCTTTTGGTATGATAAATTGTGTAAAAATCTTTCCAAGGCAGTTTGATTAAGTGATAGACATTTGCCTAGTTTTTTCATTATAGTGCTGGGATTTAAAACCATTCACAGGTAAATGTTGTGAGGATGCTTTTTAAGTCATCCACCATTAAATTACTTAAATTAAAGGTTTTTGAGACTATACTTAATTACTGTCCCGTGGTCAGCATACCACAAATTAATTGAGACTTTATTTAATTTAATGCCTTTTTTATAGTATTTAATTAACAACTCTTTTACATTAACTTGGAAAAAATATTTAGGTGATTGTGTGGTGATCTAAATAAATACTTATAAGGTATTTGCTTCCATAAAACATTGCTTTAGTTCATGACAAAAGCAAAGCCCTCTCAAAGATACTGTCACATCAAAGATTTGTTATTCCTATTTTTTAATTAATTTTCCCTATTATAACCACTAATGTACTGCTAAAATTTTATACAATCGCTTAGATGTTGCTAAGAAATAATCTATCAAACTTATATATGTTTAAACTTTTTATAATCCCACAATATTCACCTTTGTTTTAATAGATCTACATAACTTTTAAAAAATGGATTTTGTGCATCAGTTTCCATGAAATCAAGATGATAGGAACGGTACTCACATTCTACCAGTTTGAATCAAAGAGCTGCAGTATTTTATATTTTAATATGAAATTGTGGTGCTTTTCTTTCCCATAACAATCACTTTAGTTACTAAGATTCAATTTGAACAGCAATTTTGATAATCACACAGGAGAGATGGGCGACTTTAATAATACATCTAATACAACCTAGGCAAGCGTTGCATCAAGTGGTGCACTAAACGGTGCACCCAAGGTTATGAAACGCCCTGGAGAGGGACCAGGAACCCAATCCTCCAAGAAACCACAAACTCAGACACCGTCCAGGTTTATGATGCTTACTATAAAACAAGATCAGTACATGTACATCCAATGCAACCAACCCCTTTCAAAGGTGGAACACGGGCTCTGACTCTTCCTTGGGGATGAGTCCCAGCCCTGTGGAAGAAAACATGTGAGGCACAGCCCTCACTTTTCTCTTACGCAATGTACGTTGCCACCAACAACATGGGCCATGGCTGGATTGATATTGGTTTTGAAACAGCCAAAGAAGCGGAGGCTGCAGCAAAGTCTGTGTGGAAATTGCCCTCCCAGGGGCAAAAAAAATAGTGCACACCGCAAACACCAGATGGAACAAAGTGAAAACTTTGTTCATTACATTTGAATCGCTCCCTACCAACCTTCCTTATAAGGTAATTGAGGAGGAGCTCCGCAAAGGCCTCATAGCCTACGGAGAAATTTTGCAACTCAAATTACAAAGATTTCGCCTGTTGCCCACCCTGTGCACAGGCAAAGCTATCGCCATGATCAACCCATTCCCCAAAGTGGAAGATGACTTATCAAGAATTCCCTGCACAGCAGAGTTTCACTTTGCAGATGGGGGACAGTCATCCACATTCTGAGTTACACTGGAATGCGCACCACTTATATGCAACCACTGCGGTTCATTAAGACACAAGGAACATGCATGCCCAGTGAAGGAGGGCTTAATGGAAGCAGACTACTGTGAGGAAGCCATGGATGAAAGTAATGAAAACTTCGCCAGAATGACCAATGGTCACCACCCATTCCGCTGGGGTGAAGATAGAATTTAATCCATCGTGGACCCAGTTACAAACAAACAGCGCAAAATGACACAAAAAGCCTGCAAGTGGCAGCGGCTGAAGTGGCAGCACACGTGGAATCATCCATCGACCCTGGACAAATTTGGGAGGACATTTTGGATATACACCGAGCCAACCAATCAGAACAATATGCCCAGGTTTAAGATTTTCACAGCAACTCAACTGAGTCACCAAGCGACATCACTCATGCACACATTGAGGAACAATTCAGCCACAATATGGACAATATGCGGTGCACAATTCTACAAAGTTGAACCCCAAAACTACAGAGCCCGATCAGCACCCCACATTAAACCATCATGAGACATGTGCGGGAAAAGATAATGCAAATTCAAAAAACTGCAATTCCCATGAATCATTGGGTCAGATCAAGGGAACCAACAATGACAGTGAAAGAGTTGGAGTACAGACGCGGAGCATGGCCAAAATGAACTGTGGTGGGATAGGGCCAGAGGGCCCTCCCAACCACTCCTGAGGCGCCGCAGGCACCTCAGTGTCAATAGGGATGCTAAACATTGTGGGAGCCAGGGCTCAAACGTCCCAAGCCAAAAAGCTGGATTTCCTGCAAAAACCCCTTGTAGACATCTTGGCCATCCAAGAAACCCACTGTTTACAAGGGGAAGAAGGATCCTGTTCATCCAGGGTCTCACCATCACAATCAGTATGGACGTCCCACTGTGGGGTGATCGTCCAAAATAACAAAAAATGTAAAGTTTACAAATTCATCTTTATACCTTCGCAGTTGCATCTTGGTAGCAACGATCACATGCCAAGAGGAAACAATCTTGATAGCATGCATCTATGCACCATGCACCACAAATGAGAGAAAACAATTTTTCAAAACTGTTCCAACTCTCACCCTCCCACCAGATACTATCCTGTTGGGCGACTTTAACTTCTGGGATAACCCCAACATGGACCAATGGCCTAACCCCAGGGGATACCCACTGGGGCACATTGAATTCCGCACAATGAAGGCATCCCTTGGCCTACAGGATGCCCTCCCCCAGTTCACCACTCCTTCCCCACATGACATGGCCCAACATAAGTGAGTGAGCACTCATATCAATGAGCTGCATCGATCACATCCTCATCCCACAATCCCAATGATCAAGATTTTCCAAATTTACAACAAAAAAGTCAATTTCTCTGACCACTGACTTGTTACGGTGTAGCTATCACCAAACTGAACCCACGCACAGGTGTCACCTTGGAGAAAGTTTCACCCAGAAAACATAAAATTACCTGAAATATCCAACTGGGTTGAACATGAGGCTACAAACCCAGAATTTAAAACCCCATTCACCTCGGATCCCATCATAACATGGGCAAATTTTAAAAAGGAAATAATCAACAAAACCTGACATCTTGCGTCACATATGTACACCGCCAACACAGCCCCAATCAAGCGTACCTTGGCGGAACTGAACCACCTTGAGCTAGATACCCTGAGATCTGGTTATATCCCCAACTGGGGACGCAAATAGGCGGAAATATCCGCCCAACTAAACACCCTCATCTTCAAACATTAACACAAATCAAAGTATCGAACAAAGGTAAGTTCATAAAGAAAGGTGAAACCAGCTCGACATATTTCTTCCACCAATTCCACTCCCGCGGCAACCAGCCCACGTGCACACATGTCTGCAAGACTGATGGCACTGTGGCAACTGACCCTGAGGAGGTCAAGGTGAAAGTACACCATTATTACACCAAATTATATCGCAATATGCCAACAGACCCACAAAAAATCAAAAAAATTTATACAAAACGCCAGGATACAAAGCACACTGCCAAATTACAATATTCTAAAACTAATTACATGGGAGGAGCTTTGGGATACAATCCGCAAAGCACCATGTAGGAAATGCCCAGGGCCTGATGGGATACCCTACGAATTTTACAAAAAATATTTTCAACAAATTGCCCCCCTCCTATTGGCGTCTATGAACCAGTGCTTACTGGAAACACGCCTCCTACCTGGTGGCCATGAATCATATGTCATAACCTTATATAAAAAGGGTGACAAATTGGACCTGGCCAACTGGCGTCCAATCGCACTATTTAATACTGACACAAAAATTCTAACAAAAATTTTAGCAGCCAGATTAGGCGCAATTGCCTCTGACGTCCTGTCACCCAACCAGTTTGGGTTTATACTAGGGCGCTCAATATGGAACAACATACACCCTGTTGCAAACATATGTCAGTCCAAAGAAACTGGAGCCCTAGTCTTCTTAGACCAGGAAAAAGCATATGACCGCGTTAGCGGGCCATACCTAAAGGAATGCCTACACGCTTTCAAACTCCCACCCATATTCATAAACTGGGCGATGCTCCTCACAGAATCTGCAACCATGGCTGTATGCGGCCCTGGCTTCCTAACTGATAATATCACACCACACAGAGGGCCAAAACAAGGGTACCCCCTCAGCCCACTGCTGTATAATTTCAGTTTTGACCCACTCCTCCGCATAACTGACTCACGCCTCATGGGGATAACTGCACAAGGACAGCCAACAGTCAAGATACTGGACTTTGCGGATGACTGCGTGGCAGGTATAGCTAACAATGATGATGCCCAACAGCTGGAACGCACCCTAGAGGAATACTCCATGGTGAGCAACGCATCGCTCAACAAAAGGAAAACAGAAATCATTCTCTTAGGCAAGTACACTAACTATGAGCTACAACACCAGAACCTCATACCCCCATACGAAGGAAAAACCCACTCATCTTACCCTTTGCATCACCTCCCACCACCACTCCTGTCCGCCACCTTGGGATATGGCTGGAAACAGGGGGATATGCCAATGAGACAAAGGAAAGAAACTTGCTACAACAGATATCCACCCGCGTCGCCTCCCTCAAGGGAAGATCCTCAGGACTAATGGGGCGAGTAACAGTTGCTAGCTCACTCATCCTCCCAATACTATGGTACCCTGCCCACGCAATCGCCTTCTCACCTCTTCATAACTTTAATTCGCGCGCTCATCCAGGACTGGCTATGGCCTGGCTCCCACCCTCTTATACAGATGGAAACACTCTTCGGCCCATGCTCAAGTGGAGGCATGGGACTAATAGATTCTTAGAGCCACGCCAACCGCATACTGGGAACCTGGATAAAGGAAGTCCTTGCCCCAGACCTCCCACAACAACACTGGTCCAGGGCAGCAGGACTAATTTCACACAGGCGCTCGAAATTTAACCAACCCACATAGCCCACCCAGACTACTACCATACCTTGCTAAACACCATACCACAATGGGTCCTCATGGAACCTCCCCTCACTTCAAATGCATCCTCCAAACCATCCGCCACATGGGATGGACCGTAGAGAACACAGGCACTGTGCAGGGAAGGGGATGACCCAGCCCCCACTTCAAATTAAGAAATCCATAAAACCACCCCCAAAGAGACATGCTTACTACAACCCCAACCATTGCTAGAATCGAATATCTAGATGTGTTGGACATTCCCTATGACTTAATTACACAGAAGGCAGTGTGAAAAATGACGCACCACCCACTCCTACAGCCGATAATAAGATCCAACGCCTGGCGCTGTCTGAGAAGGACCTATAGGATGGCGGACCACTCTAATTCCCTCCACACAACCTGCGCAGTATGTGGAGGGGAGGGCTCCCTACATCACCGCCTAGAAACATGCCCCCCATTTAAAGCCATATGGAAGGAAGTCGCGCGCCTGCTTAAGATACAAAACGAGCAAGAATTTTCTATATCAAAGAGCCTCCTCGCGCTCCAGATTGAGTCACCAATCCCATCTATACTCCGTTCCCTAATGATACCCTTTGCAATGTGGACAATCCACACCATTGCCTTAGATGCGTTCAGGGGCACAGTCCCAACCATTTATGGGGTTATCAACAGATTCCACGTCCACTTATTGGAGCACTTCCAAGCCTGGCTCTATGGATATATGAGGCCAAGGCAACAGGCGTTCATAGAATCGTGATTCCCACTCTGGTTCCTACACACAGACCCTTCCTTCACACCTGCTCCATAGCAGGGGAAACCCCGCGCGGAGTAGTGCACCAACCCCCCATACCTGGCAGTCCCGCTGGCAACAGGGGTAACTTGAGTACCCCGTGGTGCACAATTTTATCTTTCTTTGTTTTCCACACTTATTCAGTAATGCCCATCCCCTGGTCAGCTTGCCTCAGTTAAATAAAATATGAACTTATGGTAAATTCGGTCTCAATATCACCATAACAAAATGGGAACTATTTTAGGCTTCCAAGCCTAATTTATATTAATAACTTTGACTCTTTGGTTTGGTTTATATTCTGGAAGTTCCTATTTCAGAACTCTCAGGGTGGAATTCTCTCTATTTTTTCTGGTTTTCCCATTCTGCATTCCCACCATATGAGGATTTCCTCACAATATATCCCATTTCTGAATAGCACTGCTATTTTGCTTGACATTTATCTAATTATAGTTTACCTGGCTGGTTCACTTTATAACTCAGGTTGGCCAACAACAATTATATAATTGTGCGGACATTAATCTGTCCCCATTAATGTGCAAAAAGCCATTAACTTCTGACCTCTGAAGAAAAAGTTCATTTTGAGAGGTTAATTTACACTGCACTACTCCCCACACTGTTGAGTTGCTGATTGAATCTAATTGTCAGATATTCATTAGGGACATAATAATGTTAACACGCTTAATTTATCATGAATCATATCAGATAGCAGTGATATAGTTCAGGAATTTTAAGCTTATGCAAAACTTAATATTTGTGGCCTAGTGATTCCACTTAATAATATTCAACTATGTTGACATGGGCATGGGGGCTTTGTTGGTTTGGTCATACTTAAAATAATACTGAGTAAATGACTTGGGCACGTGGGCTTTGTTGGTCTATGTTGAAATTAGTTTTTTAATGTCAATCAAGTTTTTGATCAAGTTAATTACTAATTATTGGTATGAATCGCCTTGGTATGTTCAGCCAATTGCTTGAGATGTGTATCAGTTCAGCTATTTGCAGATGCGTTAGAAACGCTGTCTTGAGAACATTTCTGAGTTTGAGACCAACTCTGAGATGTTTGGGATGTTTTGAGTTGAGTGAATTGTAGACCCTCAAGCAAACTCGTTACTTTCTCTGTCCAAGTGCCATTGAAATTGAGGTGTCATGGGTAAGATGTGATGAACATCAAACCCTATAAATTATCCCAAGTTATTACTAATAAAAAAAACAAATATTCTTACAGCTCTATAATTTAATTTATAAGCTTTAGTATTAATACTTTTCATTGTATTAAGTCAAGGGTTTACTTAGGATCAGGAAGATTAGGGCAGCATGCCATCATCTAAGTAATGACAGAAGAATACAGCTTCAAGTAGAATTACCAAGGATTTATATCTTAACTTTAATCACTGTTTGGTCTGTTGTCTTCATACAATAGACGTTCAAAACTCCACCTTACCGCAGAAGAAGAACCAGTAATCCTTAATAGACCTAAAAATTAACAAGTGGCGCTCATGGCGGGGAATGCAGATAGTGACCACGCAGAGCAGGGGAGCAACCCCTGGCTATATCAATTTTTCAAAAACGAATTTACAAAATCTTAAGTCTCATTAGACGTAATGAGTCATCAAATTAATAAACTCACTGAAGAAGCTACTTTTATTAATAAGGCAAATAATAATCTACATAAAGAAGTGAATGGGTTAAAGAAGTAAAATCATAGAAAAATATCAAGTGATTTCTGCTCTTCAATTAAAAATGAATAATCTGAATGAGAAAATTACAATATTGAAGGATTGTCAAAGCCAGAATGCCCAAAGCGAATTTATTGATAGTGATGCATCTGAACATTATGAAATTGATTATGAGCCACATTCTGAACTGCCACATAGAATGGTTGCTTTGGCCAACCAAAGTTCCTCTACCCATGATGCAGTGCCTCGACGCCCTAGTACATCTGGCCCAAGCCACCAAAGAAGCAATTCTGATAATTATGGATGGGAAAGCAATAATTACAAACCTGCGAACCTGCCTGCATTTGATAAGAACGGAAGTAGTGCCTCATTTGTCAAACGCTTTGAATTGGCTATGTATAGTGCCAGCGACTGCAACAAAGCAGCTACTATGATTAACTGCTTGGATCAGTGGAGTATTGAGTTGATTATGCCCCATATCAATGAAAACCCAACTTATGCTGAAGTCAAAGAGGCTGCGCTTTTTTTGGAGGACCAGAATGAATGGCAACTAGAAAATCTAAATATATGAATATTTGATTTAAGAAAGATGAAGCAATTGACAAATTTGCAGATCGATTCTATTGCAAAGTGCAAGTTCTCCTAGGTGCCAAGGCTATGGTCTATTTTGACGCTAAGATTGCATTAGAATATGCGGTACAACCTTACCATAATTTGTCAAACGTTTTAGCATGATTTTGTACAAAATCCTATAACATCTGAACTAGTTGATTACCTGCGCAGATGTTCACAGAATTACAGCCCTCCTAATACTGGGTACAAATCAGTACCTGCCTCTGTTGGGAAACCCATTGAAACTAATAAGAAGATTGAAAATGATTTGCCTGTGAAAACTGAGCAACACTTGAATACAAAGCCCACATGATCAATGAATGACATTACCTGCTATAAATACAACCGTAAAGGACACTTTGCCTCTTGATACCATCAGCGCAATGTCAATGTAGTCCTTCCCAATAATGTGCAGGAGAAGGGAAAAGAACAAGCACAATAGATGTGGGACACTCTATTGTGCCATAAAAACCAGTCCCACTTGATCAACAAGATTATGCAGGCCACAGGGCCTTGCTTAACAATGAAACAAATCCCATTTTAGTACTGAATGAAGATTCTACAAATGTACATGTGATAACTCGCTCTCAGAGTAAGGTTGTCACACCCAAGGCCTCTGAAGTAGTAGCTAAACCATATGTGCAACAAATAATTGAAAATATATCAGCAGAAGGGCTGAGCAATGCATCAGATACCCCAAGCCTGAAAGGGGTCAATATAGCAATGCCAATCGATACATTCATCCATGAATGTCCCAGTATTGGAAATACTTTGAAGAACACTCTTAATTCTATGGATTCCTTACATATTCACTTATTAAACTCTTATGATTCCTACTACTCTATGTGCACTTACGTAAACATTCTGGTCAACAAGATCAAAGTTGCTGCTATTGTTGACAGCGGAGCACCTGTATACATTGTTTCCATGACGTTGGTGAAGAAACTGAAAATTGCTCCAGACATTGACCATCATCAAGAATATGGGACCATGGGCCTTAACAGCACTAAGAGTGAAGGATCTTACAACGCCTTGCCACTGCAATTTGGAGCTTTAGTAGTAACAGCACTAGCAATAGTGCTTCTGAATACCAATTATGACATCTTAATTGGAACAAGTTTTTTAAGGACCTATGAGATCTCATGAAATTTTAAATAAAACGTCTTAATGACGTTAGGCCAATCACTTCCGATTTATTTCTCTCATGACAATACAAAGCCTGCAAGCCATCATTGAAACTTTTTTTAATTTATCTTATGTCAATGGGATAATACCAGTGGGATATATTCAGCGGGGAAAGCAAAGCTGTCCCATGCTGACTGCTATAAATGAAAATCAAGAAATACCCCTACATGTGAATAAGGATGCGACAATAGCTCAAGGCCATCAACTGGTGATGAAGACTGGGACCACGCTGGATATTCCAGAAGGACTATATGGGGAGGTTGTATCCCTGTGGCATCATTCTCATATGGAACCTAGTGTGCGCCTGGAATACTTATACCAGGGCATGGGGAAATTGATGTTCTATTAGCAAATTTGACCAGCAGAAGTATTAAGGTCAAAAAAAGTCAAGTAGTTGCATTTGTGCATCTGTTTCTAAGGGACAAATTAAAATCAGCTGTTGAATTTGGCAATTTATCCGAGCTAGGCTTACCAACTGAAACCCTTGGGGAGCATACTGTAATTCCTTGAGAATCGTTTACCAGATTATCAGAACAACAGAAGGATGAAGCACTAGAGTTGTTTGAACGATACTCTAAAATTTTTGACAAAGATGATCAAGATTTAGATTGTGCAAAAGGAGTACAGCATTTTGTTGACAGCGGGGACCATGCGCCTTTTAGAATGAAGCCAATTTGGCGCCCCAGGGCTAGCAACAAAATGGTCAGTGAAGAGCTAGAAAAATTTCTAAAAAACAGAATGATTGTGCCATCTAAGAGCCCATAGCCAGTCCAGTTTCAATCATATGGAAAAAAGATGGCAGTCATTGAGTTGTGATTGATTATCAACGCCTAAATGCCATTACAAAAAAGATTCCTATCCGTTGCCTAAAATTGATGATGCTTTGGATTGTTTGAGAGGGGCAAAATACTTTACTGCCATGGACTTTATCTCAGAATATTGGAAAATTGAACTGCCTCAAGAAGAGCAAGAGAAGTGCGCAATAATTGCTACACAAGAACTGTTTCAACCGACGCGTATGCCACAGGGGCTGTGCAATGCGCCAGCAACTTTTCAATGAGCGAGGACACAATTTTGGGGGACCTTACATTATCCTGCGTACTGGTTTAACTGGATGATATCAATGACTTTTTGCAAACGTTTAAAAAACATTTGGAGCACCTTGAACAAGTGTTTGAACGACCGTTGAAGGCTAATCTGAAGATAAAGCCTAAAAAATGTCAATTCTCTAAAGAACAATTGGAATACCTTGGGTTCTTTATTGACGCCATGGGCTTGCGGCCTCAACCTCAAAAGGTGGAGGCGATTAACAAGATGCAACCTCTGACGAGTATGAGGGATGTTGAAGTGTTCTTAGGCATGGTAGGATACTATTGAAGATTTGTAGAAGGGTTCACAAGGATTACTGAGCCCCTATTTTATTTGCTATAAGGAGGAGTTTGATTTTTCTGGGAAGATGAGTACCAACAGGCCTTTGAGGCTTTAAAAACCAGATTGAGCGCAGCACCTATCCTCCAATATCCCGATTTCAGAAGTCCTTTTATCATACAAACTGACGCCTTGTTGACTGCAATTGGGGGTGTGCTATCTCAGTTTGGGGAAGATGATGAGGAGCATCCGGTAGCTTATTGTACCAGGACGCTGAATAAGCATGAGCTTAATTATATGGTGACCAAACGAGAGTGTTTAGCTGTCATCTACACATGTGAACAATTTTGGGTTTACATTTATGGCACCAAGTTTCAAGTAGTGACGGATCACAACTCATTAAGATGTCTATACAACCTCAAGAAACCTGAGGGACGATTAGACCATTGGGCTTTAAAATTACAAATGTATGATTATAAAATTAATCATAGAGCTGGAGCGGTACATCAAAATGCAGATGGATTATCGTGACTTCCTATTGTAGCTGTCCTGAGCAGTTTGGCTGATGAACTTCATGAAAAGATGATTAACCAGAATATGAATATTAGCCAACAGAAGTGAAAAAAGTGATTGAAAAAGCATTAACTGACACTGAATATCAGAATAGAGTTTTATACAAGCTTGAGCTCAATGGGCAGCATCAAATTTTCATAAACCCTTCCAACTAAATGGAGATTATTACACAATTGCACAAGGCCGTAGGGAACAGAGGATTGACCAAAACGCTAGAATTAATTTGGTTAAATTACTACTGGGATTCAATGCGATTTGATATTCAAGATGTACTTGACAAATGTCATTCTTGCCAAATTGCAAAACCTATGAAGTCAGATGTGAAGTATCGTTTAATCAAGCCTGACTGGGCTTGGTATACCATATCATTAGATGTAGTTGGCCCTTTGCCTGTGAGCAGCCTAGGCAAAAAATACATAATTGTAGCTAATGACCATCTAACAAAATGGGTGGAAGCAAAAGCAATTTGAGATGTTGGGGCCTTTACTGCCAAATTCATTATGGATAATGTAGTTTACAAGCACGGATGCCCACAGAAGATCTTGACGGATAATGGCACAAATTTTACTGCTCAGATGGTACAATGGTTAAATGAGTTGATGTCTATCAAAGGAGTGTTGTCAACACTGTACCATCCAAGACTAATGGTATAATAGAGCAAGTGAATGGCATTCTAGTCGGCATTTTATGCAAAAACGCAGCGTAAGCGCCTTCATAATGGGCTACCTCCATTAGTGCTACCATGTTTGCATACAATATTGGACACCACAGCAGTACAGGTCACTCTCCATTTCGACTTCTGTATGGTAGACAGCCAGCTCTGCCTCCATTATTATATTTTTACTCAGTTCAACTGAAGCAATTAGCCTGAACAATTATGTTGATCAGCTATCAAAGACCTTAATAAAGTTGCAATCTGAAGCTTACCAAAATGTGATTAGTCAAAAAACTAGTCAAAAGAGCTATGATGAAACTAAACGAGCTGCAGTGACTAAATTAAAAGAGGGAGACTTAGTAGTATATTGTAATACTCATAGCGCAGGCCGCATGCACAAGCTTGCCTTGCTTTGGAAAGGTCCGTTTATTGTATTGGAGAAATTGTCTGAAGACGTATATACCATAAAGGATCAAGGCAGCTGGGTTGTAAATTGAGTACACACTAAGTTCCTTCATCCATATTATAAAAATTAAAAAATAAGAATATAACTAAATAGTATTAATAAATAAAAAAATATAAGGATAAGAATAATATATATAATAATAATAAAATAGTAAAAACATAGAAAAGTTAAGAAATAATTAAAAATATAAACTTTTATTCAGAGATATGTGCCTCGTTGTCATTGAAACTAGGAAAATCTTCTTTGGGAGGGGGAGGAGAGTTAGATCAAACCGGAGAAAGCTGTACCAGTATTGTAGAAATGCGAATTTCATACAAATCTTGACTATCCAAACCCTACCTGAGATTTGCAAAACCCAAAAAGGCTCAGCACCAGGCATGCTGGCCTTGTCAGCTTAAGAAAGGCCATCAAACCAGAGGGAAAGACCATTAATGGACTTTGGAACAGGCGAGAAAGGTTTGATTTGGGAGTAAATGCCGCTAAAAGGAAAATACAGTCAGCAAGGAGGTTCTCAAGGCAGAGGTAAACCAGGGGGAGGAAAACTTTTGTGCAAAACATCTGTGAACGCGCCTCATCTAATGTCCTGCGCATGTCAGGCATGGTATTGGTGGGTATTGAGGAAGGATTAAAGCAAACGCACATGCCCAGAAGAGCCATCTGTGGCTCATACTTTTCTGTAAACCCTTTTGCCAGGTTTTTACAAAGAGCTTGGTATAGAACCAGGATGCGTTGATCTTTGGAAACCTGTGTTTTAAGGCACAATGGAACGTGTAAATCCATATGCACCGAAGTGGGTTTGCATTAAATTCTACAAACCGAGTTATCAAAAACAATGACCTGATTGGCCTCAAAAATATCGAATGGGTCAATCTCAGGGACACTAGCAAGTGCAGATGACAAATAGGCATTTACGAGCTCTGACATCAAATCAAGCTTAAAATCCAATGAAGCCACACTGCCCGTGCATAAAGAGGAAGCAAGGTTTTTAGAAGGAAAAACGGAAAAAAGGGCAAACAAAAAGTCTGGAAGAAGATCCCCATCTGAAGTAAATTGATGTTGGATAAGGGTTTATTGGGATGTTCAACTTCCAAAGCCTGAAGGGTTAATGAAAGAGTCATAGGAGGATCCTGCTTGACCCATTGAAAGGTTTGATGAACAGTAATCAGAGCCAAGGGGGCTTGCTTGGGTTCATTGATGATTGGTGAAATTACTGCAGGATGCAAAGCCAAACTCTCAAGTATTATGGAAGTGTAGCTGGTTGATCCAGCTTGTGAAATTGTGGGCAACACACCCGAGTTAACCATAGCATGCTGCATAGACTTGCTTAATCATAAGAGGATTTGTCTGTCAGCGGCAGAAAGACTATTGAGGTATCTTTCATACTTGGATGAGTGAGAAAAGTTAGACATTGTGAATTAGAGAAAAGAGTAATGCCATTTATATCCAATCATGGTGGGGGAAATGTTGAGTTGTTGACTGAATCTAATTGTTGTATATTTGATAGGGTTATAATAATGTTAACACGCTTAATTTATTATGAATCATATCATATATCAGTGATATAGATCAGTAATATTTTAAGCTTATGCAAAGCTTAAGTTTGTGGCCTAGCAATTCCAATTAATAATATTTAATTATGATGACTTGGGTATGTGAGCTTTGTTGGTTTATGTCAAAATTAGTTTTTAATATCAATTAAGTTTTCAATAAAATTAATTACTAATTAGTGGTATGAATTGCCTTGGTATGTGCTGCAAATTGCTTGAGATGAGTATCAGTTCAGCTATTTGCAGATGCGTTAGAAACGCTGTCTTGAGAACATTTCTGAGTTTGAGACCAACTCTGAGATGTTTGGGATGTTTTGAGTTGAGTGAATTGTAGACCCTCAAGCAAACTCGTTACTTTCTCTGGCCAAGTGCCATTGAAATTGAGGTGTCATGGGTAAGATGTGATGAACATCAAACCCTATAAATTATCCCAAGCTGATAATAATAAAATATAATCAACTATTGAGAATCAACTATTACTATGTGATTACAGTTATTTTATAAGCTTTTTTATATTAATACTTTACGTTGTAATAAGTCAAGGATTTACTTAGGATCAGGAAGATCAGGGCAGCATGCCATCATCTAAGTAACGACAGAAGAATACAGCTTCAAGTAGAATTACCAAGGAGCTATATCTTAACTATAATCACCATCTGGTCTGTTGTCTTCATACAATAGATGCTCAAAACTCCACCCTACCGCAGAAGAAGAACCAGCCATCCTTAATAGACCTAAAATCCAACACACACCTTAACCTGATTACTAGTCACCAACAAGAATGTCCGTAAAAGTACAACACCAGTAAGTATATACTCCTTTTGCCCATACTAATGACAAGAGGATGGGTGAAGTATTCAACACCATATTGAATCACAGCCCATATGGGAAATTTATGAGTTGCCACCAGGCCCTGACTTTAGCAATAATTTACCATCTAAACTTGATGTCTGACATATTGACATTTACTTAATCCAACATTTGATTGAGGCAGTTCTCCTCTAGTGTAAGGTCACATATGTCAAGGTGATGAGCAAGGTTAAAGAACCTTGATATTATATTATTAACTTCATTTTCCTTGGCAAACTGTGGATCATGCCAGCTTACAATATAGGAGGTGACCAATATCCCTTGAAAATTAACCCTATCACTTTCCTATAAGATTTTGTTGGTTTCCAATGGTGGAGGGGAAGGTGAGTGTTACCATTTGGACCGCAGGTAGTTGAGACCTCTTGCACCTGCCAGCGGATTTTCAAGAGGAGCGTTGGCGCTTTTTGTGACCCTTGGACTTCTAATCTATATTATACTACTTCCTATTGTAAGAAAGGTCACCCGCCAGGCGATTTTCCTTTCATATTGCCTGACCTTGAGAAAAGTTTAAGGGCTTTTCACTTAATAAGAAGTAATGTAGTTATATGGATTTCATTGATTCCTATGAAATCAAGATAGTAGGAATGGTGGTCACATTCCACCAATTTGAATTAATGAACCGTGATACTAAAAATTTATAGATAAAAATTGGTACTTTAGGTCTCAATTCAACTGGAATGAGATGAGAATCCTTTAGGCTTCCATGACTAATTTAATTAATAGCTTTGACTCTTTAGATTATTTTATATTCCAGTAGTTCCTATTCCAACACTCCAAGTTAAAATTCTATAAGGAAAGTGTCTGTATTTCTCATGTTCCCAGAGATGTGATGCAGGATGCACAGCCACACCGCCAGGGAACCAGTCACTAGTATGATGGTAAACAGAGAACTGCAGAGGGTTGCGAAGCTAAAGTAACCCAAAGGCAAGGGTGTATAACGTGATATAGATCAGTTGATAGCAAATAAACAGCAACAATTGGGTGTACCCCAAAGGGGAGTACATAACCAAGCGGATATCTGTGCTAAAGTGCTTGGGGGCCTCAATCTGGAAAAGACTAGGGCACCATAGTGGTGCACAAGATACAGTTGAGTGTTATATCATAGTAAAACGGCTAACATTGTTAGAGACCTCCTCAAGGAGATCTGCACACTGTTTTGCTTAAAGAATCATATTTTAAAAAACTTAAACTAACGGGAAATCTTTATTAAGGAAATTGACCAATTAGAAAAGTTGTCTCATATAACATACTTAAACAATGGGGGTGAATTGTCAATGTCACAGATATGGCTAAGAAGAACTAGACTGGGCTCCCAGTCAGGGTGCGCAAGCACCCAGTGGAGGCCCCAGAATGTCAAAGGTATAGAGGTCCAAGCAACTAATAGAAGTGTGGATCTATGAAAAATGTGAGGGAAGTAAACATTCAGTAATGTACCGAAGGCCCCCAAGGCAAACCTGATGGTTGTGTTGTGGGAAACCACAAGCCTTGTGGGGGCAACCCCCAAGGGCAGGAGAGGCATGGAGGATGACAACTCCTCCAGGGTTCACAGTTGCTGTCCTTCAGATTCTGATAGGGGGCTTGCACGCCAGCAGGAGATGTCATAGAGGCCGCCACGTTATTGGAAATATGGGTAGAAGTATGGTAAACCCCATGAGAGGGGCTGAGACCGAGTTTCTACTGTAGGAGTCGCTCTAGATCCCACTGGTGAGCTGGACCCTCAGCGGCAGGGGTGGCTATGGGAGCCAAACCCATGAGCGCTGGGCCAGGAATGCCTTGGAGCTTCTCCAACTGAGGAGAAGTTTCAGCAGACTCAGCCCCCAAATGAATGGAAGGGCCTCCGTTTAGTGGGTGCGTGGAAATGAATGGAGCAGCGGGATCACCATTGGGGATGGGACGGATTATTGCATTTGTGATCTGCTGTTATGTGGCAGGATTGAGAAACCGAATAATCAAGTTGGCGAAGATCAGAAAGAGGATTTGGGTGAAGGCATGCTTCATTGGATTGATTAAAAATTCTTTAAGATTTCTTTAAAAGAAGATGGAGTCCATGGCAAACTAGGCGAATTTATCAGATTTATTTCGATGAAGGCAAAAAAGAATGAACTGAAAACTGCCCCTGGCGGGCCAGTTGCCTTTTAAACTGGGTGATAGGCATGGGGAAGTATCAAAGGATTGGTCATTTGGGGAATGGGAAAGGGATTCGGTTGGATGGCTTGGAGGGGTAGAAGGCGGCTCCCAATTCAGGCAAAAGCTTAGATAATTTTTGCAAAATTTCTCTCAAATTCTTGGGGACAAGCCAAATCAATACTGCTGATCTAGGTCCTGATGACTCGAATTGGCCTGTTTGCATGGCTGGGGCGGTCCAGATTTGTCTTGGGAGGCAGGGGTCCATGGATCAGGTTTGTTGCAATTTGGGCCAATCCCACGATTGGGTGGCTCATACATTTCAAACTTCCTGGATCCGTTTTGAGGCATTGGGCCCAATGATCCAAGCTGTTCAGAACTGGGTTTGTGATCTGAGCTGTGTTCTTATCTGGATTCTGAAGCAGGCCAGCCTGGACCAGCTCCCCCAGTTCAGAAATTACCTGATGGGCTCTGATGTTGGGAATTGCCATTTTCCCAATTTTTGGCCATGGCTTGCCTGTGAAGTGGGTGGCCTCAGGGCCCTCTCCATGCCCCCTGATGTGAGCCATCTCCCTGCAGACCCCTTCTATCAATCTTACCAGGATTGAAGAGGGGGAAGGGGTGGGAGTGGGATGGCTTTGGGTAGGAAAGCTGTCACCAAGCGCTCATCTATCACATGGGCGAGGTCGCCCAGCTGTGACAGAGGTTTCACTGGAGCCTTGGGGCCCCTCTTCATCCGGAAGGGGTGCTGAACCCTATCCAGTTGCAAGGGCTGGTCCCCAAGGCTTACAGTCAATTGGGGGAAATGGTGCTAAGCCTTAGTGGCTCAATAGACGCACCCTACCATCAGCCAGGGTACTTTAGCTTGATAGTGACCAAACTCAAATTATTGATTACAGGCAAAGACTATCCAATTTAGCAAAATTAAAATTAAACAGGTCTTGAAACCCTGTTCACCAAGCAACTGAATTATATTATCATTATTAGTTATAATTGGTGATTTTAAAGCCCTTTCTGTAACGCAGGTTTGAGAATCACGTACAAACCCAGACCCAACCTGAGCATATCTCGCCTTAACTTAGCGTTGGTCCAGGGTATGTCTGAGGTCAGGAAGGCCTGAAAACTTAACCTTTTTGGCCTCCTGACGACCAACATTATCCTTACAGTTGGTTCCCTCAATCATGTCATTAATCCATGACATATACCCTCTCATTCTTTTGGGGCCCCACCCTCCCTCTTCAGGGGCTTTTTCCAGGTAAAAGTTCTTGTGGGCAGGGGCCAACATTATAGCGACGATGTTTTGCTTATACTGAGGTCCAGAAGCCAGGAGGAAACTCTCATGGAAAACTTTAATCAGGTCTTAAGCATGAGCGCAGTTACAAGCTGGTACCCAACTGTTCCCCGCTGAATCAAATCCCTTCCAGGATATAAGGTACTCAAGCCTCTTCTTACTCAGCGTGAGGCTACAATCTCCTCCACTTCCCACTCTGGCTCCTCATCCACAAGATAAGCTTCTGGAGTCTCTGGCAAGGGCACAGATACAATGTAAGCTTACTTTTATGGAAGACTGAAAAGATATAGAATGATGGGGAGATCCAACTGGTATGAGGCGTGGTCCACATTTCTGACAATGCGGTAAGGCCCAATCCTATTTGGTCCCATTTTAAAAATGGCTGCTTAATTGGGATGTTTTTAGCATCCAGCATCATGAGACCACCTTCCTTATACGCTAGATCAACTCATCTCTTACCACCAGCATTCTCCTTGTAAGTTTGCTTGGCTGCATCCAAAGTGGCGTTCACCCCTTAGTGTACTATCATGATTTACTCGCTAAGTCCAATACAGCTCCACCTTGGATCCACAACAGGGATCTATGTTGAAGGCGGAGTTGAAGACATAGTTGGTAAAAAAGGGGGAATGATTTAATAGATGCATGTTGGGCGTTGTTAATGCTGAATTGGTTATGGGGATATGAAAAATCCAATCTGAATGGTCCACGGCGGTGTAACACCTCAGGAACTGCTCCAAGCGCTGGTTTACTTGGTCAGTCTGCCCATCTGATTGGGGGTAATAGTTAGTCAAATGGAAGGGGCGAATCTGAAGAGTCTTACACAACTCTTCCCAAAAAGACGGAGATAAACTGTGGCCATCAATCACTAATGATTTCTTGGAGGCCCCATGAAGAACAAACACATGCAAGACAAAGAGCCTAGACATCTCAGCCGTGGTGACCGTGGTTCTTCAGGAAATAAAGTGGTTGATCTTCATAAAACGGTCCACCACTACCATGATGGCATCATAGCTATCAGATATAGGTAATTCCACAATAAAATCCCCCAATAAAGGAGTACAAGGCCTTTCAGCCTTTTAAACTGTTACTAACAACCCTGCTAGTGGTTAGTGATTTGGCTTCATTTGTTTGCAGACCAGGAACTTCTTACAATACCTGGCCACCTGCCTAGTTAACCCCTTCCAATTGTAAGTTCAGCGAATTAGCTCCAGTGTCTTCGCCTTCCCAGGATAGCCAACTGTTATTCCGTCATGATGGTCCGAGATGATTTCCAGGCGAAGTGGTTTGGCAGGAACCCATAGGAGCCCCTGGAACCACATCGCAGCATCCTTCACGTGGTAATTCCTGGTAACTTCCTCCTGATTTAACTCAATCTTAGCAAGGACCATAGTATACTTAGCTGTCAAAGACTGTGAAAGGACTACCTTTCAGAACATCCCATATTCCTCTGAATTTTCCAGAAAAGCAAGCGCTGGCCCATGGGCCGAGAAGAGAAAGAATTTGAGCCATAATCTTGCCCAGCGGAAAACCAAGTGGGAGTTGTGTACCTCTACCTCCTTAGGATTGGGAGGTAATGCAGGGTTTCAGCTCAGAGCATCCGCCAAACCATTATCCTTGGCCTTAGTAAACTCAAAGGAAAACAAAATTGAGCCAGGGTCTCATGCCAGCTGGTTTTTCATGGAGTTAAGACATGAAGTGCGCAGTAGTACAATAAAGCACGGTGGTCTGTATGAATGTGGAAGGTTTAGAATGAGCCATGCGAGTGATGACGCCAATAGGTAAGCGCCTCAACCACAGCCAGTAACCATTTGTCATAAATGGCGTAGTTTAACTCAGGAAGGGACATCTTGCAAGAAAAATACTCTACTGCATTCTCTATTCCATATTCACATACTTGTAATAAGGTCGCTGTTAAGGCAAAGTTGGAGGTATCAAGGGCCACAATGAACTCCTTTAAGGTATCTACATAGCTAAGGACTGACGTACAACAGTGTTTACTTTACCGCTTAGAAGGCATCCTGAAAAACGGGGGACCTCTGGAGCACTTTTGCTCCAATCGCCTTATACAAGGGCGCTGTCACCTCAGAAAGGTTTGGTGTAAATTTCTTAAGGAACGTACAAGTCCCAAAAAAACTCCTCAATTACTTGACCAAAGCTGGGACGGGACAATCATATATCGCATTCTCCTTGTCTGGAGTTTAGCAATTGGCCTTGGTCAAACATGACTTTTCCCAGGAAGGTGACTTGGGACTTGAAGAATTCACATTTACTGATTTTTATCATAAGGTCAGTTGACCTCAGACGTTTTACCACCTGCCAAAAGTGTACTTTATGAAACTCATGATCAGGGGAAAACACCATAATATCATCCATGTAGGCTACCGCGCATAGCCCCAACAGATCCAAATCCGCATCTATATTTTGTTAAAAGATAGCTGGTGCGTTTTAAGACCAAAGGGCATGGCCTGAAACTGGAAAAATTTCTTTTCTGGTACGGAATGTGGTTAGCCACTCTTGGCGCTCCTTGATCTAGATCTGATTTAACGCGTTTTAGCAATCCAGTTTGGAGAAGACTTTCGTCTTCTCCATTAAACAAGCAATCTGTGAGTCCATTGGGATAGGGTGCAAGTCTAATACTATGCCATTGTTTATATTCCCATAATCTATGCATGGGCATAAGGTACCATTGACCTTCTCCACAAAGAGAAGTGGGGAGCATACTGGGGAGGTACGCTGAAATATTGCGCCTTTGGCTAACTGCTCTTTAACCTGCACATCTAAGGCAGCTTCCTCCCATACAGTCAAAGGGTAAATTGGGGGAAGATATATGCATCAGATTAACGGGTAGTTTGAACTCGCAATTAAACTCTGAATGAGCTGGTATTATACTGGCTGAAGCCGCATAAAAAGAAGATTCCAGCCCCTCCTAACAGGAAGGTAAAAGTACCTCCAGAGAGGGTTTCAGCAACGGGAAAAACTGAGAGTGTGAATATTGGGCTAGTGGGGCAGATCTCCCTGAGAGTTCGCTTCAGACAAAGGTAACTAATATATGAACATTCTTCAAAGTTAAAGACAAGATGTTGTCTGTCAAGTTGGTTCTGACGTCAAACTTTTGCCACCACTCTATTCCCAGAACAATGGTGTACAAGAGGGTTTTGATTGCTTTTAAGTGGTCAGCCAAATGATATTTGACCACTTGATAATCCACTAAGCCTAGAAACTTCATCGTGGGAATAACTTGGGAATCCCCTCCCCTTACCATGCCACCTGGTAATTAATTCAACTCAAGGTAGTCAAACAGGTCTTGGTCAATAAAGTTCTAAGTGGCTCATGTATCCAACAAAATAGTTGTATTGATTTTCCCTAAATGGGGTGAAAGGGTAGCATTTAACAAAAAAACATCCAGAATGGCCTTTATTTAAAGCAGACACCGCCAACGCTTCACCAGAAAATTCTTCATCCGGCATAAGCATAACTCCAGGGTACGTTTTTGCATTATAAAATGGAGAGGGATAGTTGGTCACTCTTACTACTGGACTCACCTATCCCATCATATTTTCAGCAATTACATAAACATTTTTATATTGTAAAAGTAATCCTTCTACACCGTCTGTGTTCTGCGGATCATGGTAGGGGTCAAGCGCAGGTTCTCTGGGGTGGTCTGGTATACTGTAATGGGCTCCATACTAGAGCCACAAGACATGATATTTATCTCGTTTTTAACGAAGGCTTTAGCATTATAAAACGCGTTTTGGGGCGTGAATGACCCCATACCCCTTTTAGAAGCAGGTTGTGAATTGTTATCTAAGGCCATCACCACTAGGCCCTTTGTCAATGATCCCACCTGCACCATCCAAACGTGGTGCCAAAATTAATTTTTTTCTTATTAAATTGTTTTTGTTAACTTTGGGGGAAAGTTAGTAAATCATGACACCTGGATATCAATGTGTCCAAATCCACCAGTTGTGAGCAAGAAGGGTGGGCACTTCCCAGTTGAAGGTAGCAAAAATAACTTCAAGATGCACCATTCATCAGCCAAATGATAAAACGGTGTTAAGCCCCCTAGCGGCCTTGACAAATGGCTGGCGCACCCAATTAACACTTAAAAAAGCATCATAAGGATAATTCTTGCATGCATAAAATAAAAAGGTTAATCAACTAATGTAAGGAGAGTGTCTGTAACTCTCCCATTCCCAGAGAGGTGGTGCAGGATGCACAGCCACACTGCCAGGACTAGTCATTAGTAAGATGGTAAACAGAGCACTGCGGAGTGTGGCGAAGCCAAAGTAACCCAGGGCAAGGGTGTACAACGTGGTATAGAGAAATAGAAATCAAATAATAAACAGCACTTGGGTGAACCCCAAAGGGGAGTTTTTAACCAGACGAAGATCTGTGCTGGAATGCTTGGGGCTTTGATCTGGAGGGGACCAGGGCATCCCAGCAGTGCACAAGATATGGTAGATAGTTTTGTTAAAATAAATTGGCCAACGTTGTTAGAGACCTCCCCAAGGAGGTCTGTGCACAGGTTTGCCCAAGGAACCACATTTAAAAAATGTAAACTAACAGGGTCTCTTTACTAAGGAAGTTGATTAGTGAGAAAAGTTGGTCTCATAGAAACATACTTAACAATGGGGGGTGAACCATTGATCAGGGGAAATGATACAAAGCCTAAGCAACCCAATAGGCGCACCCTACCATTGGCCAGGGTACTGTAGCTTGAGATCGACCAAACTTAAGTTATTAATTGTAGGCAAAGCTGACTCAATTTAGCAATATCTAAAATTAAATGGGCTTTGAAACCCTGTTCACTTAGCAACTGAATCAAACCACTATTAATGGTATATCTGGTGCATTTTTTTACCCTTGTTGTAATGCTGGGCTTAGCATCACACACATCTCCAGAGCCAACCTGTGCATATCTTACCTGAACCCACATAGATCCAGGGTATGTTTGAGGTCAGGGAGGCCTGCCAACTTTAAAATTTTTGGCCTCTTGACAACCAGCTTTATCCTTACAGTTGGTTCACTAAATCATGTCATTAAGCCATGACATATTTCTCTCTATAATGTTTCTAATTTCCCATTCTGTAATCCTTCCATTTGAGAAATCCTTCACCAGATAGTCTATCTCTGAATCATAAACTACCATTTTGCTAATTTTTTAATGTTAATTTTATTTTCAAAGCTTTTCTTTCTCATAACAATCACTTTAGTTACTATGATTTAATTCAAACAGCAAATTTGGATAATCACACACAGGAGAGATGGGCGACTTTATCAATAAAAATAATACAACATGGGCGAGCGTCGCAGTGAGTGGTGCACTTAATGGTGCAACTAAGGGCAAGAAACGCCCTGGAGGGGGACCAGGAACCCAATCTGCAAAGAAATCGCAAACTCAGACACCGTCTGGGCTTATGGTATTCACTCTAAAGCACGCGCAATATATGTACATTCAGTTTAATCAACCCTTGTCAAAGGTGGAGCACGGGATCAGACTCTTCCTTGGGGATGAGTCACCGACCCTGTGGGAGAAAACATGTGGGGCACAGCCCTCACTTTTCTCTTACGCAATGTACGTAGCCACCAACAACATGGGCCATGGCTGGATTGATATTGGTTTTGAAACAGCTAATGAAGCTGATGCCGCAGCAAAAGTCTGTGTGGAAATTGCCCTCCCTGAGGGCAAAAAAATTGTGCGCACTGCACGCACCAAATGGAACAAAGCAAAAAACTTTGTTCATCTCTTTTGACTCACTCCCCACCAACCTTCCTCGTAAGGTAATCGAGGAGGAGCTCTGTAAAGGTCTTGTGGCCTATGGAGAAATTCAGCAGCTCGAATTACAGCGATTTTGCCTGATGCCCAACCTGTGCATGGGCAAAGCTATCGCCATAATCAACCCCTTCCCAGAAGTGGAAGAGGACTTATCCAGAATTACCCTCACAGCAGAATTTCACTTTGCAGATGGGGGCCAATCAGCTGCATTCTGAGTTACACCGGAACGCGCACTGCCCATTTGCAACCACTGTGGATCACTGGGCCACAAGGAACACGCATGCCCTGTGAAAGAGGGCTTAATGGAAAATAATTATTGTGAGGAAGCAATGGATGAAGATAATGAAAACTTTGCCAAAATGAAAGATGAACACCACCCATTCCGCTGGGGTAAAGATGGACTATACTCAAATTGTGGACCCAGTTACATGCAAACAACGTAAAGAGGCACAAAAAGCCCGCAAGTGAGCAGCGGCTGAAGCGGTGGCACATGCGGAGTCCGCCATTAACCCCAGACAAATTTGGTAGGATATTTCAGATATTCACTGAGCCAACCAATCAGAACAATTTGCCCAGGTTTAAAATTTTCACAGTAACCTGACTGAGTCACAAAGTGACATCAGTCATGCACATACTGAGGAACAATGCAACCGCAATTTGGGCGAAAATGCGGTGCACAATTCACCAAAGTTGAACCTCAAAAATATAGAATTCAATCAACAATCTACATCAAATCAACATGAGACCTGTGCAGGAAAGATTGACGCAAATGCAAAAAACTGCAATTCCCATGAATCATTGGGTCAGATCAAGGGAACCAACAATGGCAGTGAAAGAGTTGGAGTACAGACGCGGAGCATGGCCAAAATGAACTGTGGTGGGATAGGGCCAGAGGGCCCTCCCAACCACTCCTGAGGCGCCGCAGGCACCTCAGTGTCAATAGGGATGCTAAACATTGTGGGAGCCAGGGCTCAAACGTCCCAAGCCAAAAAGCTGGATTTCCTGCAAAAACCCCTTGTAGACATCTTGGCCATCCAAGAAACCCACTGTTTACAAGGGGAAGAAGGATCCTGTTCATCCAGGGTCTCACCATCACAATCAGTATGGACGCCCCACTGTGGGGTGATCGTCTAAGATAAAAAAATGTAAAATTACAAATTTGTCATCACACTTACACGCCAAGTCCTGGTAGCAACAATCACATGCCAAGAGGAAATAATTTTGATAGCATGTGTCTATGCACTGTGCACAGCAACCAAGAGAATACAATTTTTTGAAAGCATTTATACTCTCACCCTCCTACCAGATACCATTATGTTAGGCAATTTCAACTCCTGGGATAACCCCAATACAGATTGATGGCCTAATCCCAGGTGAAACCCACTTGGACACATTGAATTCCGCACAATGAAGGCATCTCTTGGCTTACAGGATGCTCTGCCCCCAGTTCACCACTCCTTCCCCACATGACGCGGCCCAACATATGCAAGGGAGTGCTCATATCGATGAGTCACATTGACCACATCCTCATCCCGCTATCCCACCACTCAAGAATCTCCAAGTTTACAACAAAAAAGATCAATTTTTCTGACCACCAATTGGTTACGGTGCAGTTAGTGCCAACCCAATCCCACACACAGGTGTTGCCTTGGAGAAAGCTTCACCCAGAAAATATAAAATTTCCCGAGATATATGACTGGGTCAAAAACGAGGCTATGAACCCAGAATTCACAGCCCCATTCACTTCAGATCCCATTGGAACATGGAAAAATTTCAAAAAGGATTTAATCAACAAAACCTAACATATTGCATCACATAAGTACACCGCGGACACAGCCACAATCAAGCGTACCTTGGCAGAACTAGACCACCTGGAGATAAATACTCCAAGATCTGGCTATAGCCCCAACTGGGGATGCAAATGGGCAGAAATATCTGCCCAACTTAACAATATCATCTTTGAACACCAACACAGAATCAAAGTATTGAACAAAGGTAAGTTCATAAAGGAAGGCAAAACCTGTTTGACATACTTTTTCTGCCAATTCCACTCCCGCAGAAACCAGCCCACATGCACACAGGTCCGCAAGACCAATGGCACCGTGGCAACTGACCCTGAGGAGGTCAAGGTGGAAGTACACCATTATTACACTGAATTATATCACAAAAGCCAACAGATCCACAAAAAAATTAAAGAATCTATACAAACTGCCAAGATACAAAGTACACCACCAAATTACAACATACTATACCTAATTACATGGGAGGAGCTTTGGGAGACAATTCGCGGTGCACCACTTAGGAAATGCCCAGGGCCTGATGGGATACCCTACAAATTTTACAAAAGATATTTTCAACAAATTGCCCCCCTCCTATTGGCGTATATGAACCAGTGCTTGTTGGAAACACGCCTATTACCAGGAGGCCATGAATCCTACGTTATAACATTGTATAAAAAGGGTGACAAGTTGGACCTGGCCAACTGGCGCCCAATTACACTCTCCAACACTGACACAAAAATTCTAACAAAAATTTTAGCAGCTAGATTAGGCGCAATTGCATCTGATGTCCTATCACCCAACCAGTTTGGGTTTATACAAGGGCGTTCAATCTGAAACAACATTCACCCTGTTGCAAACATTTGCCAATATAAAGCAACTGGTGCCCTGGTCTTCTTGGATCAGGAAAAGGCGTATGACCGTGTTAGCTGGCCATACCTAAAAGAATGTCTACATGCCTTCAAACTCCCACCAAGATTTGTAAAATGGGCGATGCTCCTAACAGAATCTGCAACCATGGCTTTATGCGGCCCTGGATTCCTAACAAACAAGATTAAACCACACAGAGGGCTCAAACAAGGAGATCCCCTCAGCCCACTGCTATACAATTTCAGCTTTGACCCACTCCTCCGAGTAACTGAAACACATCTCATGGGGATAACCACAAAAGGACAACCAACAGTCAAGATACTGGCCTTTGCGGATGACTGCGTAGCAGGTATAGCAAACAATGAAGATGCCCAACAGCTGGAACGCACTCTAGAAGAATACTCCAAGGTAAGCAATGCATCGCTCAACAAAATAAAGACAGAAATCATCCTCTTAGGCAAATATACAAACAACTGGGCCACAACATCAGAACCTTATACCAACACACAAAGAAAAAACCCAATCATTTTACCCTTTGCAACACCTCCCACCACAACTCCTGTCGATACTTTAGATTTTGGCTAGAATCAGGGGGATATGCTAACGAGACAATGGAAAGTAACCTGTTACAATGGGTATCCAAACGCGTCACCTCCCATAAGGGAAGAACCCCGGAATTAACAGGGCGAGTTACAGTTGCTAACTCGCTCATCCTCCCAATACTATGGTACCCAGCCCATGCGATTGCCTTCTCACATACCTTTATAACTTCAATCCGCGCGCTTATCCAGGGCTGGCTGTGGCCTGTCTCTCACCCTCCTATACGGATGGAAACACTATTTGGTCCACGCTCAAGTGGAGGCATGGGACTAATAGATTTTGAGAGCCACGCCAATCACATTCTAGGTACCTGGATAAAGGAAGTCCTTGCTCCAGACCTCCTGCAACAACATTGGTCCAGAGCAGCAAGGACTAACTTTGCACAGGCGCTCAAATTAACCAACCCACATAGTCCACCCAGACTACTTTCATACCTTGTCAAGCACCCTACTGCAACGGTCCGCATGGAACCTCCCCTCATTTCAAACATATCCTCCAAACTATCCGCTGTATGGGATGGACCATAGAGAACATGGGTACTATACAGGGAAGGGGACGACCCAGCCCCCAATTCAAATTAAGAAACCCAGAAAACCACCACCAGAGAGATATGCTCGCAACAACTCCAAATATAGCTAGGATAGAATACCTAGATATGTTGGACATACCCTATGATTTAACCACACAGAAGGCAGTGTGGAAAATGACTCACCACCCACTCCTACAGTCGAGGATAAGAGCAAATGCCTGGCACTGTCTGAGAAGGACCTATAGGATGGCGGACCGCTCCAACTCCCTCCACAAAACATGTGCAGTATGTGGAGGGGAGGGATCCCTATATCACCACCTAGAAACATTCCCCCCAACTAAAGCTATATAGCAGGAAGTCACACACCTGCTTAAGATCCAAAAAACAGAAATTTCTCAATATCAAAGAACATCTTCGTGTGCCAGATCAAGTCACCAATCCCATCTACCCTCTGCTCCCTAATAATACCCATTGCAATGTGGACAATCCACACAATTGCATTAGATGCGTTCAAGGGCATGGTCCCAACCATTCATGGGGTTATTAACAGATTCCATGTACACTTACTGGAGCACTTCCAAGCCTGGCTCTATGGATATATGAGACCAAGGCAAAAAGAACTCATAGAATTATGGTTCCCACTCTGGTTCCTCCGCACAGACCCTTTCCTTCACACCTGCTCCATAACAGGGGAAACCCCCTCAGAGTAGCGCACCAACCCCCATACCTGGCAGTCCCGCTGGCAACAGGGGTAACTTGAGTACCCTGGGGTGCCCAATATTATAAATGTCAGTTATTTCCTTAGTTTTATGTGTATTTGGTAATGTCTGTCCCCTGGTCGCTTACCTCAGTTAAATAAAATTTTATTATTCAATTGGTTCAGTTAAAACTCAGGTTGGCCAACAACATGTATAGAATTTTGCAGACATTAATCTGTTGCCACAATGAGTTATAGCCTACAAACTCCTGGCCTCAGAAGAAGAGCAGTCATTTTGAGAGGTCTTTTTGGGCCTGTAAATATCCCAGCACCTTGAACTGATTACTGATTAATAATGAAGATCCTGTAAGAGCACAACACCAGTAAGTGTATTCTTCTTAGGTATATATAAAGGTGACTAGGGGATGGGTGGAGTATTTGCTGCCATATCAAACCTCAGCCCAGATAGGCTATTTCCCAAGTTGCTACCAGGCTCTTACATTGGGTGTCAGATACTCTCCTTCTCGACTTCTGAGAAAGAATATTGGAGTCCAATCTTTGAATAATATTGTGGCTATCAATGATATAAATACCAATGGTGAAAAGACCTTGGAGGATACTTGGTGGAATCCTATCTATCAGAATAATACAATCTATACCCAAAATTGGTATAATATGGTAAGAACTGATAATAGGATTGCTCCAACTTCTCAACCAAATTTTAGGTGTTTGATATTGCACGGGTCTGATCACCTCCAAGGTGAGAAGTTTTTACTCAGCGATGATAGATTGCAAATTAATGAATCATTACCACATGAGTCTGACCACCTCCAAGGTGAGAAGATTTTACTCTCTGGTGATTGGATACAATTATCAAATCATTACCACATGGGTTGGTTTTGCCTCAAAATATTTATCTTCAATTGGATAGGCTGAAAGCCTATATTTCCTAATTTAGATGACTCAGCTTTATAATACTTTAGCCCCAAATTCCTATGGCCTTGAGGATTGGAACTAGTTTAAATATGATACACTAGTATCAAAAAAAGGGCTTTTCTCTAGTCTGCCTTAGATAAAATAAAACTAAAAAGTAAAAACTTAGTTTTATTAAGAGTTTATTATTTGTTTTAAAATATTCCATTGTGGAATCCAGCAGCACAGCACCAGCGAGCATAACCCTTGCTGGATTTTGACATTGGGCAATATTTTATCAATCTAAACTCAATGTCTGACACCTTGACATTTACCTACTCTGCATTCAATTGAGGCAATACTCCTCTGGCATAAGGTTACATATGTCAAGATGACAAGCTAGGTCTAGGGAACCTTGTTTGTTACAAATTCTTGTTCAACTGTTTTTATAGGTCACTTATGTACCTTAATTTAAGATCACTAGTACAATATAGTATATATATATGTACAAAAGAATTTTCTGTATTAAAGTTTTACAATTCTAAACTTGCGCATCATATACCAATTACTTAATTCTATTGTCTTTATAGATTAACTTTTTTGGTAATATGCTAGTTATAAATCCAGAAGCATAACATATCAATCAATTTTTGTTAGTCTCCAGTTCTAGGTTTCTTCTATTATTTTACTATAGGTTATAGCAAAACTATCTTTCTACTGTTGCGTCTTCTGCATTTTTAGCTTATCAAAATAAATCTATTATCTTATATACTTGGATGACAATGTTACTTCTGAGAATCACCCTGAAATCAGCTATGTTGAATAGTATCTAGCTTTTTAAAACGCTGTCTACTCCGTATTTTCATGAGGTCTTTTGAAATGTATGCTTTATAGTATTTGAATTTATATATTCCTATATCATCTTTAGATGGTTTTAGACAGACAAATGTTTCTTTATTATACTTATGCTGAACTTGAGCAATAAGCAATCTAGGGCATACTTTTCCCTTTGCTCAGTTGAGATAAAATTAGTTATTAAATAATGTTGCTTTATTATCATTTAAGGTTGATAAATTGAGATTTGGGGGTTGGCTGACAAATTTTTCACCCTTACTATCAAGTAATGCTTGCAGGAAAGAAAATCATTGCTAAATAATATATGGATTGGATTTATTCCAAATATACCCAATTTTTTTAGTACTAGATACCCAAATTTCATATTTAATATTTTTGTAATTAAGCGTAGGTATGGGTGCTAGTAAACAATCAGATAACCATAGATAACACTAGGGCTAATGTAAAAATGGTATGCTAAATTCTAGAAGCACTGTTAGGGCACTTAACAGTAATGCTTGGATTTGACTAAGATACATCATAATTATTTAAAATATAGTTTTTGTAACATTTCTGTTCTAGTGAAGCTACATAAATTGGCTATAATACTTTGACCACAAAACAGTTAAGTATGACGAAAACGTATTTGCTAGTGTTGAGGGAATAGTTAAAATAGTAATGCAGGATAACCGATTATTTGAATAAGTACATAAAATTGTTTAATTTTTCTTTCTGAGTCGCAATATTGTTTTTGTGCATATGGTTACTCTTAATCGCGGGACAACAATTTTGCTTTTGTAGATTGTCAAAGATTAATAAACATAGTTGGAAACTTTTATATAAGTTTTATTAAGTATATACAATTGCAATATATAAAAACAAACTTCCAATGTTTAGTATTGTTATTTAAATTTAGCATTAAGTCCAGGATCTAAGAGTCGTTAGAATTGTGTGCCGTCTAGCTAGTTATTATAGTATTTCTGAGCTTGTGGAGTTCATATGAAAGTTGTTAATGCTTTTTGACGTTTTGGCTAACTTGTTTTTATACTTACTTGCTTGCTTATTTTACAAAAGATTTTTTAATGTTTAATCTTAGTACAAATATAGATGAAAAGTAACTATTAATTACTTTGCGTAGCGTATATATTATGCTTAACACGCTGGTTTAGCCTCAAATATTCATGTCAGGTTCAAATTCAAATACAGCTCCTAAGCCACTTGTCTTGAGGACGGTTGCTGAGGTACGAGATTGGCGTAAATCTAAGGGCAAAGTTGGGTTCGTTCCTACGATGGGGTCGCTCCATCAGGGACATCAGAGCTGGGTAACTTGTTCTTAATTTATGAATCTTTAAATTCACTGAACATAAAAAGCCGACTTTTTTGTGCTTATGTTGTTTTACTGCTTGCACTTAGATTGTTCAAAGATTTTTTTGTTTATAGCTGATAAAGTTAAATCGCTTGCATTTTAGCCTAAATTATTAAGATTTATGTTAAAATGTGAAGCGCATTATTTGGTTCTGGAACAAATGCTAAAAGATTTGTAGTTTTGAGCGCTAGGACAGAAAACAGCTTTGTTATTGTAAGCATTTTTGTCAATCCTAGTCAGTTCGCAGCTCACGAGGATTTGGACAAGTATCCTCGGGACATCGATTTAGATCTTGCGAAACTCAATGGGCTTGCAGACGCAGTGTTCGTCCCCTCCATCAGCGAGATGTATCCAAGCGGGATCACGCTGGATGTCTCTGGACAAACTGGAACTTTTGTTGAGGTTTTGGGTAAGTCGCATCAGATGGAGGGTGCCATTCGCCCTCATTTTTTCCGAGGGGTCGCTACTATTATGACCAAACTTCTCAACATTGTGCACCCAACTCAACTTCTATTGGGTCAGAAGGATGCTCAGCAGTGTGTAGTGCTTAAATCTTTGATTGCTGATCTCTGCTTTGACGTCCAAATTAAAGTCGTCCCAACCAAACGGGAGGCATCCGGCTTAGCAATGTCCTCCCGCAACCTGTACCTTGATAATGAATACCTAATCAACCAGTCGTCCAATCTTTATAAGGGCTTACAGTGTGCGCTTTTGGCTTACAAGTCTGGAGAACTAGCACGGGACGCTCTCTTTGAGTGTATCACAAAAGTCGTTAAACGATGTCCTGAGCTTTATTTGGAATATCTTAGCTTGGCACATCCCCGCTCTCTTGATGAACTAGATGTTGTTGGGAAAGATGGCGCTATTATTTCTGGGGCGATTCGGGTTGGTGTCGCTCAGATCCGACTCATCGATAACGTTCTTCTTGGTTGTGAATTGTAATTTTTACACCTATAATTTCTCATTCCCTATTTATTATTTTGATGGTGAATTCTGTTGCCATTACTTTAGGCTTTTAGACCTTAAATGGGCTATGATTTATTTTTTTAGAACTAGATACACCCAACTCAATGGGTTACACTGATGCATATTTAATTTTAGTTTAAATTGAAAAATATAGTTCTTTCAAGAAATGTTATACTTTAGTCTGTTTATGTTATGTTGAAATTTGGCAAAGTTTTAGAAACACAATAAAAATACTGAGAAAATACTAGCACAATAAAAATTTACTTATAATTACCTTATAACAGATTATGCTGTTTTATTAAGTATTTATTAAAGGACCACAATTTTTATTATTTGTATAAAAGTAGAACTTCAAAAATAAAATGTATAAGATACATTTGATTCTTATAAATGTCACTAAACTGTAAAAAGATATTGCTAGTTTTTTCATTATACTATTAAAATGAGGTATAATAGTGTTGGGAAGTTGATATGACTGGACAATATGCTACCCATACTGGTGGATTGGAGGGGGAATTGAGATGAGTCTTGAGATTGATGGAAAAGGTATATGAATAATAATTGATCAAAATGTTGACCACTCGTCTAATCGAGGGGAATTATGCTGAGATTCAATATAAATGTGAGCTTCTAGAAAAGGGAAGACAAAATAGAAGACTGCCAAGCCAAGGATGCATCCAGCTTGGTGAACCGAGATATAAAGAGTCACATGGAGGATTGAAGAGGAAGTCTTTTCCCATGATTAGGTGGTTGCAGATAAGTCTGCAATTAATATAAAATAATAAAGGTCAAAATAAGGGGCAATTGCTCCATATATAGTTTATTGAGTTTTATTAAAGGTTGGCGATCTTCATATCATCCAATTTGATTGCTCAGTGGCTAATACCCTGTGCAAACTGACTCAGTGGAATCAAGCCTATACACTGAGAATTAACAGTGGTGCTCACTACAGGGGGCCACTGGTCAACTGTAGTTCTTTGACACTAGGATATGCTGATGAGCTCTCATTCATTCTGATAAAATTTGATCAGATTCTGCACACGTTATGCTGAAGAAGCATGGGAGGCACCTGACAACAAACCAGTATTATTTACTGTAACCATACTGGGAGATGATGAAGTTACAATCAATCTGCAATTAGAAAACTGCCCTGAGCTGATGGCTGACCAACAAGGATGCTCCATGAATGTGACTCCTCATCAGCTACGGGATATTATGGAGTGGCTGTTGTATGGGTATTGACTATATGAAGATGAGGTGGAGGAGTATGCCTTGAGTTTATTTTATAATCAATGAGGATAAGAAAATTACTACACCCTGTATATGTCCTATCTGGATGTGACTACAATAGGGTTGGCTTGCCACCTTAGTACCCACGGAATTGAGGAGTATCTAGTTGCTTATGTACAACCATCTATTTGCCAGCTACTGCATGTGTTGGCTCACCACAATGTAGACATTGGAGATATATTATGGTTCACTCAAGCACAGCAAAATGATACTTGCCTCCTGCTCAACCGCTCAATCTCTTATTTTCAGAGGTACAGGGGGTGCTGGTACAGATAGATCATTGTGTTGGGGATATCCACCATCAATTGGATATTTTGGTACCACAGTTAAATCTATAGTTACCCCAGGTAATAGAAAAACTGTTGGATCAGCATGGCCTATCAGCGGAATAGATTCAGGATATAACAACATTGGGAAACAAAAGGATGGTTAGCTTAGTGGGTAAAATACTTCCACCCCTAGTGCAGGTTTTGAGTTCAAAACCTGTACTGGCTAGAAAATATTCTCAGCGTGGTATATTTGTCCCAAGGTCAACCCACCTCAAATAATTTTAATATTGGGAAACAATACAGAGCACTTTATGATGGATCTAGCCAAATGGGTGGAAGCTCTCAAAGCTATGATTGCTCAGCTTAAGGAAAAAATAACACTGATGGAATGGCAAGTGGTGGCTCAAGTTAGTTCCTTATCAGCTGAATTATCCCAACTTTATATTGAAAGAAGTAACCAGCAAATGACAGATAATGCGCCTATCCTTTAGTTGACATCCCCCAAATATCTCCAGCTAATTTATTGGGTTATACAACTGGAAGTTGTTAGCCAGGCTGAGCGCCATCAAGCTTTCCCTCTTCTGATCAGTGAGACAAGAGAGTATGCAGACATGAAAGGATAGCTTGATACCCTTCAACAGGCCAACAAGGAATTGGCAAGGGAACAAGCCACCCTCCTTAACCAAATTAATGACGCTAATCAACAAGTGGGTAATGCTAGCTGGCAGCATGCACACATGCAAAACATAATCAAAGATGTCCTCTTGCAACTACAAGCAGTGGAGCAAAAACTGAACGTTGAGCAGGAATTCCACCAGGAGTTGCAACATCAGTATGAGACACTGCAACAGGAATTCCAGGATGGATGGTGTAGATGCTATTCAGTTAAAGCGGAGCAGTTAATCAATGAATATTTTGCAGAGTATGCCAGAGCCAGGTGTAGTGGTGCAGTTAGTGGCAATTTGGGGAAAGAATGCTTTGGATCAGCTAAAAAAATATCCCTCAGGCATTGCAATGGACCCCCTGTGCGACACTACTTCTTCTGAGTCCATTTCAATGGATTTGAGTCTGTCCAGCTGGCCGTATGATAATTCACAAAGGGGTGGTTCCCTTAATCACTCCAGAACCAATTTGCCTGCTCCTTGTGGCAGGAGCCTGGAGCAAGGCGAAGCTGTTAAAATTGAAAAAGTACCTCCTTTCAGTTGTGATGGGAATCTACATGGTTACTTTAAGCGATTTGAATTTGCCATGGAAGGGGCTTCTGATCAATGGAAATCAAAACTGTTGCTGTCCACTCTAGATGTGAAAAGCGCTGATCAAGTTACCTGCTACTTTTCAAATAGCTTGGTATCCTACAAAGAAGTTAAATTGATTGTTCTCCGGCTGTTTGGGCACAATCAAGATGACCCAATGGAAAACTGACTTCCTGACTATACAGTTTCACCAAAACGAGACCCTGTTAGAATTTGCTTAATGGTTCTTGGTTGAAGCAAATGTACTACTCAGAGCTAATATTTTATCCACTGAGGATATCAGTATAGCAATGAAGGCAGCCATCAAACCATATCAGGAACTATATAAAGCTATGTCTCACATTTTGGATGGAGATGCCAGACTTATTTGAATTATGAACACCTTACGACGACTCTCCGCCATGATCAGCACTCCTAATATAGCCCAAAAACCCTCTGCTATCTCCACACCAAACTCTTCAGGATATGGGCCACAGCGACTGAGCTATCAACCTCTGGAACATATTCATCCATCATACAAATCAGCTGACCCTTTTCAGTCTATGTATGCTCCACAGGTTTGTCCATGACCCTGAAACCATACCATCAACTTTCAAACTGGTCCTTCCCCTGCAAGCTATATATGTGAACCTTTTATGAATACTTGCTTCCAGTGCAGATGAAGAGGGCATTATGTGGGCAATTGCCCTAGCAAACCACAAGTGTATGCAATGTCAACTGAGAAAATTGAGCAGGGAAAAGCTTGAGCGGAGTAGAGATGGGATGCTCTACCTCCGCTAAGTCCAATTCACTTGTCCCTAACAATTTCCAAGCATCTCTTTGGGTAGGATTTGGAACTCAATCAGATATATGTTATACCAACAGCTTCCATTGGATACCCCTGCTTCTGTTTCAGAGAGTAAAAATTCTCCCCCAAGCCCTGAGTTCCGCCAGGACGTGCAGAAGCCATATGCATGGCAGATCCTGGAACAGACTGGCACAAGCAACGCGGATCCCTTGACGGACGTTGCCTCTTTAGTAGGGGTTAACATAGCCATTCTGGTGGAAAAATTGCTAGTGAGTATCCTCAGGTCAGCAAGGGCATTTCCTCCTTTTTGAGTAACACAAAGCCCTTGGATGTACATGTAATAAACACTGATGGTTCTTCTTACTTGAATGCACTTACTGCAACATTTTTGTTCAAAACACAAAAATCCGCGCTATCATAGACACGGGAGCCCCTGTGAACATAGTCTCTACCAGGTTGGTGGCTAAGCTTCTGTTGAAACTGGATGTGGACCATCAAGTAGTATATGGGACCACGGGGACGCATAGCACTGTGTCTGAAGGAGCATATAGCGCATTGCCTTTATGATTTGGGTCAGTCCAGGCTTCCACTCCAGTGGTGGTTTTGCCAAATAACAACTATGACATGTTAATTGGCGCAGCATTTATGAGGAAATTTGGTGTTGTGATAAATATGGCAGAGAAAACTCTTAATATTTTAGGACAACAGATCCCCATTTATTTTACCTCTTGTGGAATCCCAATGGATCCGTTCCGCTCTAGTCAAATCAATCTAGCATACAGCGATGAAGTGATTCCTGTTCATTATTGATGAATGAAGCGGTGAACCAGGGACCTCCCAATCAGATTTATGAGTACAAAGGGATCCCACTTCAGGCAGCAAGCGCTTTGAGCCTACCATCTGGACACCAGTGCATAGTAGGGACTGAGCTCAAAATCAATGTCCCTAAAGGGCTTTATGGGGAAATTATGGCGCCTCACCAGCACTCACAACTTGAACCACATGTGGCTCCAGGGCTACTGCTACCTGGGAATGGGGAGGTGAAGGTGCTGCTAGCAAATTTACAGAAGGAAACAATAACAATCCAGCGGCACCAAGTGGTGGCTTACCTACACTTAGTTCCTATAGAGGAAGTTCGCCATATTTATGATTTCAGCTCATGGGAGGATCTCAGACTACCAACAAGCTCATCACTTTGGCATATTGACAGTGGTTCCATGGGAAGCACTTACTGGATTATCGGTAGAACAGCAAGATATGGCTATGGCGTTATTTTAAAAGTATTGAGATATTTTCACACATGACGATCATGATTTGGGGTGCGCTCAAGGGGTGTTACATCAGATAGATATGGAGGATCACCCTCCCATTTATTCATGTGACCTATTAGATGATCAAAAGTGGTGGAAGAGGTTGTTTCCAATGAGGTGGATAAACTTATTGTGCAAGGGATGCTAGAGCCTTCAAACAGTCCATGGGCCTCACCTGTTCTCATTGTAAAGAAAAAAGATGGCTTGAATTGAGTGGTTATTGACTATCACAAACTCAATAATGTAACAAAGAAGGATTCCTACCCTCTTCCGCAGATTGATGATGTGTTGGACCAATTGGGCGGGGCAAATTATATTTCCACCATGGATCTGATCTTGGGGTACTGGCAGATCAAATTTCCATCATCAGAACAGGAGAAATGCACTATAATCACTTCAAGAGGGTTATTTCAGCTGACTTGCATGCCACAAGGGTTGTGCAACGCCCCGGCTACATTCCAGCATGCCATAAATACAATTTTAGGTGATTTAAAGCTGTCCTGCGTCTTAGTTTACCTCATTGATATCAATGTGTTCTTGCAGATGTTTACAGAGCGCTTTGTTCACTTGGAAAAAGTGTTCAATCGCCTCACTGCCACTAATATCAAAATTAAGCCTCAGATTGCCATTTCTTTAAAGAACAATTAGAATACCTTGGGTTAATTGTGGATTCAAATGGGCTTAAACTGCAGCTGGCTAAGGTGGAAGTGATAAACAAGATGACTCCCCAGGTAATAAGCGGGACATTCAAGTGTTTCTGGGGATGGTCAGGTACTACTGATGGTTCATTCCCAATTTCAGTTGCATTGGGCCCCACTTTTGAGTTGTTAAAGAAAAAATGCTTCTTTTGATTGGATGGAACAATGCCAGAACGCTTTCAATGTGTTGCAAACTGCATTAGCAAGCGCACCCATTTTGCAATATCCCAACTTCAACAAACAGTTCATAGTGCAAATGGATGCATCCCTCTCCACTATAGGGGCAGTATTATCCCAGAAGGACAATGACAGCGTGGAGCATCCTGTCACATTTTGTAGTCAAAAGCTTGAAATGTCATGAACAAAACTACACCATGACTGAGTGGGAGTGTTTAGCAGTGATCTACGCTTACAAACAGTTTTGGGTATATCTACATGGGGTAAGATTCCAAGTAGTGATGGACCACGCTTCCTTGCGCTGGCTGCAGAATCTGCGTGAACTGGAAGGATGGCTCACACATTGGGCACTGAAGCTCCAGGCGTACAATTTTGAGATTATACACCATCTGGGAGCAAAACATCAAAATGTATATTGTCTTTCCCAGCTGCCAACAGTCGCTATCATGGCAGATTTAGCTGACATAATGTACAAGAAGATGGTGGCAAACAAATACCAGGATGAGCTGCCACAGGTGATCAAGGTATTAGATGGGCTCAGGGAGGATACTTTTCTACTCAGGGGGAACTATATAAGCAGATTGGAGACTTGATGCTGAGTTTCCCTAAACCTTCAGCTAGACCCACAATTATTATGGATGCTCATCAGGCTGTAGGACATGGAGGATTGCAGAAAACGCTGGAGTTTTTGCAACCCCATTACTACTGGGAGAGCATGCATTATGACATATTGGAAACGGTTAGTTGTTGCCATCAGTGTCAAGTGGAAAAGCCATTCCACAAGAAGACCACATACCAGCTGGTTAAGCCCCAGTTCGCCTGGCACACCATTTCCATTGATGTAGTGGGACCTCTGCCAACTAGCGCCAATCGATCCAAGTATATAATTGTTGCCATTAATCATTTGACTCAATGGGTGGAGGCCAGGGCCATTAATGACTTGGGCGTGGTCACCACTGCCAAGTTTATTATGGAGTGTGTTATACAGTGACATGGCTGCCCACAGTTCATTCTAACATACAACAGAACCAATTTCACTTCACACATCCTGCCAAAGTTGAACGAGTTGATGGCAATCTGCAGGGTTTTGACCACCCCCTATCATCCAGAATCAAATGGAATGGTGGAGCGGGTCAATGGAACCCTAGTGAACATAATCCATAAATTGGTAAAGGATCGACCCTTGGAATGGAGTGCCCTTCTACCTACAGCTGTGTTTGTGTATAATATCAGCTATCATTCATCTACTGGTAAGAGCCCTTTCCAACTGCTGTATGGTCATCATCTGGCTCTTCCCGCCTTGCTTTACCTGTGTGTAGAGGACACTGGTGGTGTGGACCCTCAGCGATATTTGAAAACTCTTATGGATACATTGATCAAGCTGCAAATGGAAGCCTACTCTACCAGTTTGGCCAAGAAGATTTGTGATCAGGCAGATGATCAGAAGAGATGGAGTGGACTTCCGCTGTTTTCTGTAGGGGACCATGTTTTATTCCACGACCAGAACGGATTTGGGTGGAAAAACAAGCTCTCCAACATCTGGGCTGGGACATTTGAGATAATTGAGAAGACTGGCATGGAAGTCTATACTATCAAGGAACCTGTGGGGGGTCATATTATCAACCAAATTCACACAAAATTCCTTCAAGCATATAAACAGTAAAAGACTATTGTCCAGTCAAAAGGGGGGGGATAATGTCAGGAAGTTGATATGACTGGATGATATGCTACCCATACTGGTGAATCAGAGGGGGAATCAAGATGAGTCTCAAGATTGATGGAAAAGGTATATGAATAATAATTGATCAAAATGTTGACCATTCAGCAAATTGAGGAGAATGATGTCAAGATTCAATATAAATGAGAACTTCTAGAAAAGGGAAGACGGATAGAAGACCACTAAGCTGAGGATTCATCTTTTTTTTTTTTTTTTTTTTTTTTTTAGTACTAGATGGTCCCAACCCAAGGGGGGGATTCATCGATGTTAAGCTGAGGATTCATCCAGATTGAGAAACCAAGATATAATGAGTCACCCCAAGGATTGAAGAGTAAGTCTTTTCCCATGATTAGGTGCATACAGATAATTCTGCGATTAATATAAAATAATAAATGTCAAAATATGAGGCAATTGCTCCATATATAGTTTACTGAGTTTTATTAAAGTCGGTAATCTTCATATTGTCCAATTTGGTTGCTCAGAGGCTAATACCTGTGCAAACTGACTTAGCTTAATCAAGCCTATACGGTGAGAATTGACAAATAGTCTAAAAAGTTACATAAGATTTAGTTTCATATAATATCTTCTGCATTAAATTTTTTTTAATGCTAAATTATTCAGCTTCAAATAAAAAATGATCAAGATAAACCCAAGCAAAACTTGAGAAAAACATTTTTGAACTTTTAAATCAACTGACAACCAATAACCACCAACAACATATCAAACCTAATTAACTTATTGAATAAACCAATCACTAACCGCTTACTAAAACTATCAAGCTTATTAATCAACCTAAAACCACTAATTACTTGGCAAATCTATTAAAACTATCCTTCAACCAAATATTGAACTGCTCAGTTTTAACAATATACTGACTACTATCAAAAAACATAAAGGAGTTTCACTTGTTATATATAAAACCTTTAATTTTGAATATGTAAATTTAGTTTATCAATGGATTATTGAATTATCATGGGAGATACATAAGTGTGCCAAATTTTAAAGCTCCAGCTAGTATGGAAGATGGTTAACTTAAAATTTTAATATCAAACAAATACCAAACGGCTCAGCTGTAATAAAATACCAATCACCATCAAAAGTATACAGGATTTCTACTTGCTACATATAGAACTCTTATTTCTACTATGATAATCAATTTAATTATTGTTGTATTGTCTTCAGAGATACAAAATTGTGCTAAATTTCAAAGCCCTAGATAGTCTTGAAGGTACTTAAAAATCAATTGCAAGATTCCATCATTACATACAGACACTACAGCGAGTCAATAAAAATATTTTAATTTTTTTAATTAACCCTTTGCACTTGAGAGGTGACTCTCACTTACCACATGATTTAATGCCGCAACTCAAGAGGGGATTCTTGATCACCACTTGGTTTGATGCATAAAAACAATGCGCAGCAATGACTGTTTATGTTTAGTTTCTTTGATGTGGGTTCCTAAGCTCTTTCTGTATAATCTTATGAAGTGTAAAATGACACCCCTTCAAATAAAGATAAGATTTTCTTATCTAAAATTTGTCTGCAACCATAAATCAGCTTACATTTTTGGTATTAGTTCAAACTTGACAGTTGTGATGGAATAACTATAAGAGTTTAATTTTTTGATCCCTATAAGCATGGAACATAGTAATGAAATAAACACAAGTGAAAATGAGTTTGATTTAACGTTACTTAACAAGAAAATTAAATCCAAACACAGAGAGAACGACGATACAGATAATAACAGCAGTGCTGATGATAATGGTAAAGTAGGAGGCGTAAGAAGGTGAAATATTAGAATAATAGACAGTGAATGTGACAGCAATAGTGATACTGCAGAAGACCCACAATTTGGCAATTATGAATAGATTAGTTATACAGAATCTGAAGAAATACCCTAAAGAATAATTTTCATATCTGGTGACACTCCTGCAAGACTACACATACTCTCAGACAAGAAAGAACCGTTGGATTTTTCAAACTGTTTTTTACTAAAAACTTGTGAATGAAATAGTTACTGAAACACTTAATTATGCTAGAAAAAAGCCAGAAAAAAAGACACTACCACCATACTTGATATGGTAAACTTGTCACAATGTGAATATCAAAGAAATGTGGGCATTTATTGTATTAAATGTTGGGACAATGTCATTGGCAAATTTACAAGAGTACTGGTCATGGAATGATGTCAGTTACATTCCTTTTTATTTAAACAAGTTTATGAGAGATAGATTCAACCAGATTTTTTAGATGATTCATCAAAAAAGAATCCCAACACAAGATGCTGGTCCAAGAACACGTTTACAGTTAGTAGGCTGCTTTCTTGATTACAAAAATTTAGAATTTTTGAAGTATTTACACTGGGAGAAGAATTTGTGTGGATGAGTCCGCTATCAAATTCAAAGGTCAGATTTCCTTTATCATTTAAAAGCTGAAGAAACCAACCAAATGGGTATTAGAGTTTACATGATGGCGGATTCAAATACTGGTTATATCTGTGGTATTCTTCCTTATTATGAAAGTTTGACAATGGAGAAATAAGTAAGGCTCAACCTTCCATTATCAAGGAGAATACCGTTGCACCTTTATATGATGCTGCTGAAGAAAATGCTTGGTGCTCAATGACACATATGTTCACCAATCATTATTATACAAGCTTTAACTTGGCTGAAGAATTATTCAGATTGAAATGCCACTTGACAGGAATGATTTTAACCAATATGAGAATTTTGTCATGGCTGGAAAATGACATAATCATAGGGACAAATTAAGGGACAAAGCTGCATATCAGGAGGCCAAATAGGTGAAGTTGGATGGCCTCTATGACCTCAAGTATACCTTGGATCAACACTGGGTGGAGGCGAGGTACACCCGGGTTAGTCCCAGAGATGCTAGAGAAGTTTGGCACCCGCATAATAGCAGGTGCGTTAAATTGAACCAGCTTTTTGTTAAATAAAAATGGTTCACTTTGGTTTTTAGGTGAATGGGGTCTCAAAACCCATCTGGGTTTTGAACTTTCCAGCTCAGGTTGGCCACTTTTACAGTCAATTACCTGAGTTTGGTAAATTACTAAATACAGTGTACTGCCCAATTGAAGCGTACACCTATTAATACCTTAGCTTAGACCCGCTTCCCTCAATCGATTGTTTGCCCAAAATCCCTTGAATTCTTCAGGTTGAGACCAATCTTTCCCATTGGCCAACTTCTCCCCTAGTAATAAACCCTTCACTAGTACACTGTTTTTCATTTATGTTATCTTGGACAATCCTGTGAATGGACCTCTTTGAGGGAATCTTGCACAATGTTAACCATTTACTTTTATATACTTTAAATTTATATGTTTGTGCACCATTGGGCCACCCAGGTTCCCTCCAACCTAGGGCGCCCATACATTACCCCTCTGAGCCTCAAGTGTCTTTTTTGGTTAATTATTCCACTGATAACCCTTTTCTACCTAAATTATTCTAGCTCAAGCACCCTCTGATGGGCTCTAGTAACTTTTGTACTATTAATTAGTTCTCTGGCGTTGGCCCTGTGCGCTATGCACTACCATGCTGGGGACAGGTGAGTTATAGACACTCTACTTACATCAGTCAACCAGTTTCTTTATTTTATGGCATGTTTTTTTCTGTGTGGGACTTTCACAAAGTGCACATGGTATGCTCCAGCTGGTGGCTATGTCAACATTGGGGCTCACCCTTGTATTTGCATTTTTCTGAGGGTTGGAGCATTCCTGCATTATTCTTGCTATCTCTACAGTAAAGTACTCACCCTTCTTACCTGTACCTGGTGAATATGGATGCTTTGCAATCTGTAAGTTGTGATTCCCCAACTTTCCACTGAATTTAATAAAATCAACATCAAAGAATCATATTTTCCTTGAAGCCACGTTTAGACGGTGAAGGCGGGATCACCGCTGATGGGCCTGGTGGTGTTGGCTTCGGATAACATCACGCAACTCATTGTCAAAAAGGGCATAGGGTCATGCTTAACTCAAAACGCGTTTTAACAATGTTACCCTCGTATACTATTGAGCTAGGTCTCTTTAGTTATGGCTTTGATAAAAAACCCATTCCAGTATATGAAATTAAGCCTGAGAATCCCCTACTGTCCCCTACCATGATCTGCAGAACTCAGGAAGTGGAAAAGAAATTACTTTCAAAATATGAGAATGTTTATACACCTACAGAAAATATGGTGGGATATGTGGCCTCAGCAGTAAGAGTGGCCAATTATCCCTCCCCATTTTTAATTCAAAAAAGTACCCTAGGGAAATGTTAGACCCTGAAGAAGCTTTTGGTAGTGAGGTATTGGCGTTTTCTGCTTTAAATAAAGATCATTCGGGCTATTTTCTACTAACTGCAACCCTTTCATCCCTTCAAGGGAAAATCAGCTCTACTATTTTGGTGAATACTGGAGCCTCTGAGAATTTTATGGACCAAGACCTGGCTTACTACCTTGAGCTGAGTTAAGTGCCAGGTGGTATGGTTAGAGGAGGGGTTTCCCAAGGTATTCCCATGCTGAAGATCATGGGGTTAGTGGACTTTTAATTTGGTAAATTTCAGTTGTCCAACCACTTCCAAGCTATCAAAAACCTCTTTTACCCCATCATCTTTGGTGTAGAGTGGTGGCAAAAGCTTGACGTCAGGACTAACTTGAAAGAAGATACCCTATCCTTATCTTTGAAGAATGGTCACAAGTTGGCTTTTCCTTTGGCTGAAGCCAACTTTCAGGGAAATTTGCCCCACAGGCCCAATATTTACCCTCTCAGTCTTACTCCATTGCTAAAGCCCTCTGTGGAGGTTCCCCTACCTTCCTGTTTGGTGGATTGGAATCTACATTTGATAGCTTCAGCTAATGCACTACCCAATCATTCTGAGTTCAATTGTGAGTTCAAGCCTAATTTGGATTTGGTGCGTATATCTTCCCCCATTTACCCAATGACTGTCCGTGAGGAAGAGGCTTTAGATGTGTGGGTTAAGAAGCAGTTAGCCAAAGGCGCGATTTCAGCGTACCTCCCTTGTATGCTCCCCACTTCTCTTTGTGAAGAAAGCTGATGTAACTTTACGCCCAAGTGTAGATTATGAGAACCTAAACAATTTTACTGTACCAGACCTCCATACCATCCCTTTGGATTCTCAGATTGCGCACTATGTAGAGAAAAGTAGTCTTCTCCAAACTGAATTTCCTCAATGAGTTCAATCAGATCCAGATTAAGAAGGGACAGGAGTAATTAACCACATTCCATACCAGAAAAGGGATTTTCCAGTTTTGGGTCATGCCCTTTAGGCTTAAGAATGCCCCTGCTATCTATCAACGCTGAATTGATGCAGCGTTGGGGGACTTTCTGAGGGTATGAGCGGTTGCCTACATGGATGATAATCTGGTGTTTTCTCCTAATCATGAATCCCATGCAGTACACCTTTGGCAAGTGGTGGAAAGGTTAAAGGAGCCCACCAGACGCTGAAGATCAGTAAATGTGAACTTTTCAAGTCGCAGGTCACTTTTCAGGGCAACGTCATGTTTGGCCAAAGACATATGATAACTCCAGACAAGGTGAAGGAAATTCATGAGTGGCCCACCCCACTTCAGTCAAGAAATTGAGGAGTTTTTTGGGGACGTGTATGTTCCTCAAGAAGTTCACGCCCAATCTTTCTGAGGTGGCAGGGCCTTGTATAATGCTAGTGGTGCAAAAGTGCTTCAGTGATCCATCGTTTTGGAGGATGCTTTACAGGCAGTAAAGTGCACACTGTTGTCCACGTCCGTCCTTTGTCATGTAGATCCTTCAAAAGAGTTAGTTGTGTCTACTGATGTCTCCAACTTCGCCATAGCGGCTGCCTTGTTACAAGTAGGCGAAGATGGTATAGAGCATTCTGTGGGATATTTTTCTAGAAAAATGTCTTTGTCCGAGTTAAACTACACTGTTTACGACAAAGAATTACTAGCAGTGGTGGAGGTGATGACATATTGGCGTCATCACTTTCATGGCTCTTCCCAACCTTTCTGTGTATGTACAGATCACCATGCCTTACTGTACTACCGCGCTCCTAATGTCCTAACTCCACGGCAGACCCATTGTCATGAGACCCTTGCCTAATTTGTATTTTCTTATGAGTTCACCAAGGGCAAGGAAAATGGATTGGCGGATGCTTTGAGCCGCAATCCTGCATTAGCTCCTGATCCAAAGGAGGTAGAGATTCACAACACCCAGTTGATGATTCCACCGGAAAAGAATGTGTCTCAACTTCCCTCTCCCCGACCAACAGGCCAGCGCTCACTCCTCTGGAAAATGCAAAGGATGCAGTATGTGTAGGAAGGTAGTTCTTTCTCAGCTGTTATTGGCCAAATATACTATGGTACTTGCCAAGAGCGCGCTGAAACAAGAGGATCTAACCAGGGGTTATCATGTAAAAAATGAGATGGTGTGGTTTCAGGGGCGCCTATGGGTTCCTGCTGGACCACTTCGCCTGAAAAATCATCTTGGAGCATAATGAAAGAATCACCATTGGTCATCCTGGGAAAGCAAAGACCTTGGAGTTAGATTGACGCACATACAATTGGAATGGTTTACCTGCTCAGTGGGACGGTATATTAAAGAGTGCTTGGTCTGCAATTTAATGAAACATTTCAACAACCTTTAGTGGGGTTGTTGGTACCAGTTCAGAAGGCTGAAGGGCCCTTAATTTCCCTATCAGTGGATTTTAATATGGAATTACCTGTTTCTGATGGTTATGATGCCATCATGGTGGTGGTGGACCATTTTAAAAAGTTCGCCTACTTTATTCCTTGCAGAACAACATTAACTGCGGCTGAGATGGCTAGGCTCTTCGTCACTCATGTGTTTGCATTTCATGGGGTCCCCCAAGAAATTATTAGTTATCAGGGACCCCAGTTTACCTCTGTCTTTTGGGAAGAGTTGTGCAAGGCTCTTAAGATTCACCCCTGCCATTCAACTGCTTATCACCCTCAATCAGATGGGCAGACTGAACGAGTGAACCAGTGCTCAAAACAGTTTCTACTGTGTTACACGGCCGCAGATCATTCAGATTGGGTTCCTCACCTTCCCATGGCCCATTTTGCTACAAAAACACTTTGCATTCTTCAATTGGTTTTTCTCCATTTTTCGCCAACCATGGGTTCAACCCCGCCTTTAACATGGAGACCAGCTGTGAATCTAAATATGAAGCGGTGAAGGAATTTGACAAGACTATCAAGAAAGTACACCATAGAGTTTCCACAAGTTTGTAGGAGGCAATGCAAATATATAAGAAGAACGCTGATGGTAAGCACGATTGGGTCCAGATTACAAAGAAGGGGGTCTCATGATGCTTAATTCTTGGAACATCCCTATCAAGAAGCCATGCAAAAAGCTGGGTCCAAAGAGGATTGGCCCTTACCGTGTTGTTAGAAAGGTGGGCCACGCCTCCTACCAGTTAGATCTTCCCTCTTCATTTCAGATTTTTTTTCTGTCTTTCATGAGAGAAAATTGACATTGTTTTAGGACCCCCCACCAGAGACTCATGAGGCTTGCCTCGTGGATGGGGTGCCAGAGTGGGAAGTGGATAAAATAGTAGCCTCCCGCCATGTTAAAAGAAGGCTTGAGTACCTGGTATCTTGGAAGGGATTTGGTTTTGAAGAAAACAGTTGGGTACCAGCGTGTGACTGTGTACATGCCCAGGACGTGATTAAAGCTTTGCATAAGCGTTTCCCCCCAGGCCACTAAATCTCAACCAAAGGAAATCGTTGCTGCTATGAAGTTGGCCCCAGCCCACAAGAAATTTCCCCGGATCAAGCCCCTTGAGGGGGGTGGAGCCCCTAAAAGAGGAGAGAGTAATGTCATGGATGGAAAATGACATAATCACGGGGACAAATCTAAGGGACAAATCTGTATATCAGAAAGCCAAATAGTTGAAGTTGGATGGCCTCCCTGACCTCAAGTATACCTTAGATCAACACTGGGTGGAGGCGAGATACACGCAGGTTAGTCCCAGAGATGCTAGAGAATTTTGGCACCCGCATAATAGCAGGTGCGTTAAAATAAACAGCTTTTTTGTTAAATAAAAATGGCTCACTTTGGGTTTTTAGGTGAATGAGGTCTCAAAACCCATCTGGTTTTTGAACTTTCCAGCTCAGGTTGGCCACCTTTACAATCAATTACTCAAGTTTGGTCAACTACCAAATACAGTGTATTGACTGATGAAAGCGTGTTCCTATTGGTGCGCCTTGGCTTATACTCACTTCAAACAATTGATGGTTTGCCTAATATCACTTAAATTCTTCATGTTGAGACCAATCTTTCCTATTAGTTAAATTCTCACCTAGTAATAAACCCTTCGCTAGTACACCATTTTTAATTTATGTTATCTTGGACAATCCTGTGAATGGACCTCTTTGAGGCAATCTTGCACAATGTTAACCATTTACTTTTATATACTTTAAATTTATCTGCTTCTGCACCATTGGGCCACCCAGGTTCTCTCCAACCTAGGGCGCCCATACTTTACCCTTCTGAGCCTCATTTGTCTCCCTTTTGGTTAATTCTTTTAATGATAACCATTCTCTACCTAAGTTATTCTAGCTCAAGCACCCTCTGCTGGGCTCTAGTAACTTTTGTAATATTGACTAGTTCTCTGGCACTGGCTATGTGCTCTATGCACTACCATGCTGGGAACAGGAGAGTTATAGACACTCTCCTTACACATTTGTCAAATCAAATAAAAAACAAAATTACATAAGAAATTGATAGTAGCATATAGCAAAAGAAATACATTAGCTTTAGCATGGAAGGACAAGAGGGTTGTCACATGCTGGACCAATTGGAATAATGTTGGAATGACGCAATTAAAAGGAATTTTACAAGATGGAATCAAAGTTACTATCAAAAAGCCTTATGTAATAAATTATATAAAACATATAGACGTTGTTGATCATGTGGATCAGTATGCCTCAATGTACTGATTTTAGAAAATCCTTTAAATAGTAGCGTAAATTGTTTTTTTGGGGTTTAGAAATTTGTTCAATAAATTAATATATACTTTATAGAACCATTAAGCAGCAGAGAAGAGAGCAGCCGCTTAATCACTTGCAGTATGTGAAAACCTTAGTTCACCAACTGACTGGAGATTTTTGCCATCCAAGTGATTGAGCTTTAACTTCAACCTCAGATTCCAAAGGTATCAACTTGAATGGAAAGCTGCATAATATTCTAACAGGAGTTGGGAAGGATTGCAAAGTCCGCTATCAAAGAGATAACCCTGTCAAAAGACATCAAACAACATACTATTGTGATACTTGTCTCAACAAATTGAGCATGCATCTTGGAAATTGTTCTATAAATTATCATACAAAGCAAAATTAAAGTTACTACTGTTTAAAAATTATCACATAAAGGTGTAAAGATACATAAAATGGTAAAATACAAAAGTTTTATACATTAATTTGTATGTGTAAAATATTTTAAGTTAGGGTAAAAAATTCACCAAAAATGCTGCAAAACTTTAAAGTTGCTGGTTTGTCTGCACAAAAAGGCCCCAAGTGCAAAAGGTTTATGAGGCGGGTTGGCCTTGAGATAATTATACCTCACTGAGCTTTTCTAGCCAGTACCAGTTTTAATGTCAAAAATAACCCATACCAGAGTGGTAGCAGGAGCTACACCACTAGGTAACTTCCCCTTTGGCTTCAACTAAAATTTTATTATCTTTTAGATATTTAGCATTTTATTTTTGGCATAGTTCTAAACTATAGTTTTTTGATGAAATTTTTTGTTATTAAATTGTTAATTAAGTATATTATTTAAATTTACTAAATAAATTAGCAACATATTTATATCCTTTTTTTACATTTTTTACAATTACTAACAGCTAGATTTCACAGTTCCTTTTAGCTTTATAGCACTAGATAAGTATAATACTCATACTTTCTTGGTAATCATACATTTTATTTTAGTTTTGTAGATGCATATAAAACTAAGCATTTTTATCTTTGCAATATTGATGCTTAAAGTAGAGAGCACTAAAAATTTATAAACCCAATCAACAATTTATTTTGCAACTAGAAGCTATACAACCATTTGATCAGAGATTAATGATTAAGTTTTTATGATATTAATATACCTTTTTCTAGTTAGCTAATAAGTAATTTTGAAACTTGTTGCAAATATAAAGATCATCAACCACTTGCCTCTTATTCCATAAAGAAAAGTAGCTAAGGTAACTCAACTTAAAAATATTCTATATTAAGTTATCCAAAAAATTTATTTGCATTATATATATTGTTGGATTTTTAGGTTTGTTTAAGTTCACAGGTAGATTTTTCGCCTAAAATCAACAATTAGTAGCAGGAGGCAATGTTTCTCAACTGCAGGATAAAAATTAAGGGGTGTTGACACTTATTTAATATAATTATAAAACCCTTAACTAATATAAAAGTTTGATTTTGCAGTTTTTTAAAAGTTGAAATTTAGAGGGCGAGAAGTGAACCCACTTAATAAGTTGATAGTAATATTTAAAATGTCAAGGCTCAAAATTTGGATTGTTTAGTAAAATCTGAATTAGGAAATATGAGCTGTCAACCTATTGGATCTCTCAAACTTGCCTCATTTTGATGGAATGGCCAATTGAAGGTTGAGAGCAGGAAGGACTAGTCCATTAGGAAATGAATTTTATAAATTTGACCCAATCAATGGGCTGGAAAATTTTTGCACTTGGTTAGACCCCTTCTGACCCTATAAAAGGAGCTGGTTTCTGCGGTGTAGGTTGTGCTAAAATATAAGAGGCCTGGGGAAAAGCCTCCAATAAATTTCCAAAAATTTGGTTGATTTTTCAGTATAATCTGACCGCCCAAACTCAATTTATTTACGCAATTGTTATTAAAAGTGTTACCCTGATTTGAGGGGTTCCACAGGGAATTGACCAGGGTCTTTAGGCCTTTTTATTGCCATTTTCATCCAAAATACTCTTTTTTTTAGTACTAGATGGTCTCCAAAATACTCTTTTGAAAATATTAGACTTGCAATTGTATAACATATTAAGGTATTAGTAGAGAATCTAATCATTAGGATATCTATCTTTCCAGTCATAATCTAGTCATTTAAATCTCACAAAAAAGTAATCTTACAGTTATAAAGGGAAGTTGCTGGGATTAAACATGATTTAGATATCATTTCCAGTGATCCATTTTAAAATACTTAAATAATTTTATTTCAGCATAATTTTTTACCAAACTTTTCTAGTTAATTTTTTTCAATTGCTTGGTGGAATTTTAACTCAACATCATTCTGCATCATTGACATAATATATAAAGAGGAAAGTTATTATTCATCAATAATAATTGGTGGGTTCATATTCCTATATTATTTTTACATCAGACTTTAGGTTTTCAGATTATATGCTAGTAAGTTAAGGCATCAGACTTCATATCATGGATTAACTGTATATGAAATGATTGGTGAGATTTTATTTTTATGTCATTTCTGCATTAGTTTCAGAGGGGAGGATACCCCAGTGGTAGAATATGGACCTTCTACCACTGTGTCCCCAAGTTCAATTCTTGTACAGAAACTTTGGGTAGGGGACAATTATGACTGTGTTGGCATTGTGAACCAATACCCCAACCAAGATGATGAATAGCAAAGGTGGTCCATAGAGTTCCTGGCCTATCATACGCCACGCATGGAGGCTTTCTGGATCTCATCCTCCTTTCCCATTAATTTGTTATCCCCTTAATTGGTGCAACATCCCCAGGTTGACTCACCTTGAATAAATTATATTAGTTTTAGAAAGCAAATTATCTGATATTCAGTTGATACATTGGTTTTAAAAGTGGATTGGGTATCATTCATTTGATTTGATGAATTTAATTGGTCAAGTATTTAGTGATCAGTTAATTTGATAGGTCTAAATTTGATTTAGCTGAGTGGTTAGTAGTTCTTGGTTGATTTAGTAGATTTAATGATTTTGCTATGAAATTTTGCTGTTTTTTAGTTAAGTCAATAAGTTCAATTACTTTTTTGACTTATTGACCGCCCTCTACCAACATTGTTGGATCTCATTTGGGATATTAGCTCAAATTTATGCTTTCTTTATAAAATCTAACAATATTTTAGATTTTAGACTAATGTCTAAAGTAATTTAGTAATAACAGACAAACTAAGGGTAGGCTATATTGAGATTATATTAAAAATGTCTAATATACAATAGCTTGAAATGGTTTTATATGGTAGAATTAATAATAAGTACTAATTAGGATTAGAAATAATAGATTATGATACATGGATAAATCAAAGATAGCTTTTGACATATGATAAAATATTTACATGGCTATTGGTTAGTTACTGATACCATAGAGGTAGTATAGTTTAATGGATGGTATTATATAGCACAAACATAAGGTCTCTATTATAGATCTTATGGTATAATCTGCGGAACTTAATGGTGCATCATCGCATAGGTTTTGGATCGAGTTATTAATTAGTGACTTAATTGATTTAGTACTATCCAAAATTGAATAAAGATCCCATCTTTGAGTCAACAAGATAATTATCTGATTAAATATATTATCAGATTGAATATTTACTGATCCAGATTTGAGACTTTTAGATCTGAAATAGAATTTAAACTTAATTTCGTCTTTAAATCTCTTTTAAGCAAATCTGAACTAAATTTATCTTTATTATATATTTTGAGAGTTTATCTGAAAGCTGATAGTATTTTCTAACAAATTAGGTATATAAAGCTTTTAGATTAATCTGATAGGTCTTTTCTTATAAAGCTTAATCATTCATTAGATGATTTTTTACTATTTTCTTAAAATTGCTCTTTTTATAAATTTTGGGCCACAGAATTTTGCAAATTACAAAAACTAAGATGAATTAGGTGAAATAATGGTAAAAATAAATCTTGAATAATAGTACTGGTAAAACTAAAGCAATTAATGGTATCTCTATACTAGCTTAATAATGTGATATCACATAATAGATAATATCAAAAAGTATAAATTTTTACTGCAAACAAAGCTGCATATTAACAGCTAATATATATTAGCTTTATTTAATAAAGAAAATTGCATTAGATATAACAACAACTCAATTTTGTAATAAATATACTGTAAAATAGTTTCAATAGAAAATATAGTTTTAGACTTCATATTCTAAGAAAATATAAAATAATGAGTAGAGCAAATTATAAAATATTTGGCAAATTGCATTTGTTCTTTATTTTATTAATAAAATGCAAAAGAAAGTAAAGAAGTAAAATGACTGTATCAAAGATGAATATGAATGACAGTATGATCATGTTGGCAAACAAATAGTTCAATGAATTCTATGATACTGCGCTATTATAATAAATAAAGATCACAGAATGTAAATTAAAGGATTAGCTTAAGTATATAATGATCTACCTATAGATTCTTTATAATTATAGCCCACAGAGGAGTTATAAAACATCTAATATGGTAAGCCTTATATAACACATCTGAGTGAAAAAAGTTAGACTTAATCCTATTTGTCATACTTCAGCCTATTTGGGCAAGTGAATCCCAATGATTTTAAAAATACTATTGTGGCTGCCAGTGACCCCATCAAATAAAGCTCTGATAGTCAACTCATTGCACTGTTTATATGGTAGTACTTAAAAGTACTAATGACTCTTAGCTCTTAATTTCATATTAATTATAGCCTACAGCTTATATTTCAATTATATTCTCCAGAAATTAATAACAAGTTAGAAAAATATAAAAGCTATATATAAGACTAGATCTGAGTTTTTATCATGAAGTAAATCATGACTTAATATAAGCAACTATGCCTAACCTATATACTAATGAGTTTATGCAAACCTAATGGAAAATGAAGCAGATCCAGTCATAAAATTTTGTTGTTTTATTTGGCTTTCTACCAAAACTTTAAAATTGTTACTGGAGAACTAATTTCTCCACTTTTAATAACTAGTTGATGATAGAACTAACTTCCCCTTTCTATTGCTTGGGTATCAATAGGCTAACTAGTGCTAAAGAAGACTAATGCTAAAAGGTATCAATGACTAACTAATAATGTATAAATCAAATTGCTAAGCATCTTTTTTATTTATTTTATATAAGTCTGATCTGAATAATTATTCCAGCCTAAACGTATTTTTTAGCAAGCGCCTTGATTACAACAAAGACAAGCATATACTATGAAACCCATTAGTATCAGTTAATTTAATTTAGCGTTATAGCAACCTAATGATCTCTTTTATGATCCAGAAAAAGATGTCATATACCATTGATCATCATTAACAAAAGCATATATAAACCTAACTTTTTTAACTTATAGCTAAAACTATTATGTCATGGCTACATGACATGATTGAGAGAACCAATTGTAAAGGTAAGGCTGGACGTCAGGAGTCCAAAAAGGTCAAGCTTTAAGACCTTTCTGACTTAAACATACCTTGGACCAACGATGGGAGCAGGCTAAATATGCCCAGGTTGGTCCAGGGGATGTGCATGATGCTTGGCCCTGCATTACAGCAAGAACTTTAAATTTCATTATCTATCTTCTTAATGACGACGCTTTAATTTGGTTGCTTGAAAAGGGGTTCAAAACGCGAGCAATTTTCAATACTGCTAAATTAGGAAGGCTTGACCTGCAATCAATAACTTGAGTTCAGTCAATCATGAGCTACAGTACCCTGGCCAATGGTAGGGTGAGCCTATTGGTTTGCTTAGACTTGGCACCATTTTTTTCAGCTGATGACTCGCCTCCCATTGTTTAAAGTATGGTTCTCAAGACCTATTTTACTTGTTGGCTGACTTACTAGTAATATTTACCATTAATTTACATTTTTAATATGGTTCCTTGAGCAAACCTGTGCGTGGACCTCCTTAAGGAGGTTTCTAACAACGTTGGCTGTTTTATCTTAACAAAAATATCTACCATATCTGGTGCACCACTGGGCTGCCCTGATCCTCTTCAGAAAAGGCATCCAAGCACTCCAGCACAGATCTTTGCTTGGCTATGGGCTCCCCTTTGGGGTCCACCAAGTTATGTTGTATAACTGCTATCTTCTATTGTATACCGCGTTATACACCCTTTCCCTAGATCCCTTTGGCTCCAGCACCCTCCGCGTTGCTTAGTTTTCAATATTACTAATGACTATTCCCTGGAGGTGTGGCTGTGCATCCTGAACCACCTCTTAGGGAATGAGAAAGTTACAGACACTCTTTTGACATTATTTGACCAACCACTTTATCTTATGTGCATTATAATTATCCATGTGGGACTTTCTCTCTAAGTGTGAATTGGGTGCGCCAGACGTTTGTCATGGCCACTAGGGGCTCACCACCACATTCTCTTTTGGCTAATGGTTGGTTCATCTTGGCATTTTTTGCTACCTCCAACTGGTAAGTGCCCACCCTTCTTGCTTGTACCTGGTGGATTCAAACGTTTTGCAATCCAAGTGTTGTGATTCCCAGACTTTACCACAGAATTAAAAAATATGGTAAAATAAATTATCTTTTTCTTGGCATCATAAATGGATGGTGAAATTGGGATTATAGACAAAGGGCCTAGCTGTGATGGTCTTGGATAACAGTGCACAACCTCCTGCAGAATTGATTATGGGGTCATTCACAGCCCAAAACGCGTTTTATAACGCTAATTCCCAATATAAAAATGAGCCAAATATCATCTCTTGTGGCTCTAGTTTGACACTCATTTCAGTATACCAGATCATCCAAGAGATTATGCGCTTGACTCCTACCATGATTCACAGAACATAGGAGGTAAAGAAGAAGTTACCTTTACATTATAAAAATGTTTATGCAACTGATGAAAGTATGGTGGGATATGTGACCTCAGTAGTAAGAGTGGCCAAATATCCTCTCCATTCTATGCTGCGAAAACTTACCCTGGATGCATGCTTATGCCTGATGAAGAGTTTTCTGGTGAGGAGTTGAATTCTTTTCTGCTTTGATAAAGACCATTTAGACTATTTTTTGTTGCCTGTACCTTTCATCCCCTTCAAGGGAAAATCAGCAAAACTAATTTTAGTGGATACAGGAGCCTCTGATAATTTTATTGACCAAGATTTAGCCGACCACCTTGAGTTGAGTTACTTGCCAGGTGGTATGGGTTGGGGAGGGGCTTCCCAGGGTATTCCCACGCTGAAAGTTCTGGGGTTAGTGGATTATAAGTTGGCAAATATCACTTGGCTGACCACTTTCAAGCAATTAAAAACTCTTGTACCCCATTTTTAGGAGTTGAATGGTGGTGAAAGTTTAAATTAGAGCCAACTTGAAAGACAATACCTTGTCCTTAACTTTAAAGTTTGGTTGTATAAAAGTTGCCCTTTGTCTGAAGCAAACTCTTAGGAAGATCTGCCTCACCTGTCCAAGAACTACACTCTTAGTCTTTCTCCGTTGCTAGAGCCCTCTCTGGAGGTACCCTTAGCTTCCTGTTTAGAGGGGCTGAAACTTTTGTTTGATGCGGTTTAGCCAATGTACTATCAGATCATTCAGAGCTCAATTAAAAGTTCAAGCTCACCGTTGATTTGGTGCATATATATTCTCCCATTTACCCTTTCTATGTACGGGAGAAAGAGGCCTTAGATGTGTAGTTTAAGGAGCAGTTCTCTAAAGACGCAATATTTAAGCGTACCTCCCCAGTATGCTCACTACTTCTCTTTGTGGAGAAGGACAATGGTACCTTATGACCATGCATAGATTGTGGGAATATCTACAATGTCTTAGCACCAGACTTGTACTCCATTATGTTAACTTATTAAACTTCTCACTATGTGGAGATAGTGAAAATCTAAGAACTTGTTTTCCTAATTGCATTCAATCAGATTAGAATTAAGAAGGGCCAGGAGTGGCCAACCGCGTTCTGAACCAGAAAAGGAATTTTCCAGTTTTTAGGCTCTTTGGGATTAAAAATGTGCCTGCTATCATCAAACGCCATATTGTTGCAGCTGAGGACCTGCTGGGCGTGTGTGCGGTGGCTTAAATGGATGATATTCTGTTGTTTTCCCCCAATCTAGAGTCCCATGCAATAAACCTGCTGCAAGTGGTGGAGAGTTTAAGGGCAGCCAATCTTAAGCTGAAAATTAGTAAGTGTGAGTTCTTTAAGTCCCATGTCACCTTTCTGGGCAACATCCTGTTTGACCAAGGACACATGATAACTTAGACAATATGAAGGCAATTTTGTGAGTGGCCCACCCAACTTCCGTCAGAAAAATTGAGGGTTTTTAGGGACGTGTATATTCTTTAAGAAATTCATGCCAAATCTTTCTGAGCTGGCGGCGCCCTTGTACAAGGCAAGAAAAAGCAAAAGTGCTCCAGTGGTCCCCCATTTTTCAGGATGCCTTCTAAGCGGTAAAGTGAACCCAGTTGTCCAAGTCCATACTTTGCCATGTAGATACCATAAAGGAGTTCATTGTGGCTACACATGCCTACAACTTTGACATAGTAGTGGCCTTATTACAAGTAGGCGAAGATGGAATAGAGCATACAATGAGATTTTTGGAAGATGTCCCTGCTTGAGTTAAACTACGCCGTTTATGACAAAGAGTTATTGGCAGTGAATGAGGCGCTTACCTATTGGCGTCATCACTTGCATGGCTCATCCCAACCATTCCACATCCGTATAGATCACCATATCTTGTTGTACTACTGTGCACCTCATGTCTTGACTCCACGGCAGACCTTCCGGTATAAGACCCTAGTCCTTTTTGCATTTTCTTATGAATTTATATTTTCAGGGCAAGGAGAATGGTTTGGCGGATGCTCTGAGCTGAAACCCTGCACTAGTCCTGATCCAAAGGAGTTACATGTACACAATACCCACTTGGTGATTCCGCTGGGTAAATTGTGTCCCATCACCCCTCCCCTTGGCATATGGGTCAGCGCTTGTCCTCTGGAAAATGTGGAGGAAGATGGTATGTCCTGTAAGGTAGTCCTTTCACAGTCTTTGTTGGCTGAGTATATTATGGTCCAAACCAAAAGCGAGTTAAATCATGAGGGCATTACAAGGAGATACACATGAAGGATGAAATGGTGTGGTTTCAGGTGCGTCTATGGGTTCCTGTCGGACCAATTCACCTGTAAATCATCTGGGACCATCATGACGGAATCACCGTTGTACATCCTGGAAATAAGAAGAATCTAGAGTTAATTAGCGCACTTACAATTGGAAGGGATTAGCCGCTCATGTCACCAAGTATTATAAAGAGTGCCTGCTCTTTAATCAAAGAAATTGAATTTCCAGCCCCTCACAGGGTTGTTGGTACCAGTTCAAAAGGCTGAAGGGCCTTGGACTTCCTTATTGGTGGATTTTATTGTGGGTTTACCTGCATCTGATGTTTATGACGCCACCTTGGTTTCGTGGACCGTCTTACAAGCTTTGTCCATTTTATTCCCTGAAGGACAAAAAAACTGAGGCAGAGATGGCTAGGCTCTTCATATCGCACGTGTTTGCTTTTCATGGGGTCCCCTAAGTGATAATTAATTATTGGGGGCCCCAGTTTACCTGTGTCGTTTAGAGTTGTGTAAGACTCTTCAGATTCTCCCTTCCATTCAACTGCTTATCATCTTCAATTAGATGAGCAGACTGAACATGTGAACCAGTGCCTGGAATAAGTCCTGCGGTGTTACACTGGTGAATATCATTCAAATTGGGCTTCCCATCTCCCTCATGACCCAATTCAGCTATAGCAACACCCAGAATGCATCAATTGGTTGTTCTCCATTTTTTGCCAACTATGGCTTCAATCCCGCCTTCAACCTGGAGCCCAGTTGTGTATCAAAGGTGGAAGCCATTATGAAATTTGCAAAGACAACCAAGATGTTACACCAAGGGGTGAACACCAAATTGGATGCGGCCATGAAAACTTACAAGGAGAATGCTGATAGTAAGAGACGAGTTACTGTAGCATATAAGGAAGGAAGTATCGTGATTCTTGATGCTAAAAACATCCCAATTAAGAAGCCATGCAAAAAACTGTGACCAAAGAGGATCAGGACTTACCACGTTTTCAGAAAAGTGGACACACCTCATACCAGCTGTATCTTCCTTTGTTGTTTCAGATCTTCACTGTCTTCCATGAAAGTAAGCTGACGTTGTTTGAGGGCCCCCACCAGAGACTCCCGAGGCTTATATTGTGGATGGGGCGCCAGAGTGGGAAGTGGAGGAAATAGTAGTTTCCTTTTGGGTAAGAGAAATAATTGAATATCTTGTACCCTGGAAGGGATTTGACGCAGTGGAGAATAGTAGGTTACCAGCGTGTGACTGCGCCCATACCCAAGATTTTATTGATATCTTCCAGAATCTTTTCCCTGAAGCTGCAGGATCCAAGTTAAAGCAAGTAATCGCTACCATGATTTTTGGCCCCATCCTACAAGAACTTTTCCTTGGTGAAAGCTCCTGGAGGGGGTGGAGCCCCAATTAGAATAAGGGTTAATGTCATGGCCACATGACATGATTGAAGGAACCAACTCTAAAGATAAGGATGGTTATCAGGAGTCAAAAAAAGGTCAAGCTGTAAAAACTCCTGACTTAAAACATACCTTTGGCAAACGCTGGGTGCAGGCTAGATATGCTCAGGCTGGTCCAGAGGATGTGCATGATGCTTGGCCCTGCATTACAGCAAGGGCTTTAAATTACACTAGCTATCTTCTTAATGATGACGGTTCAATTTGGTCACTTGGAGAATGGGGTCTAAAAACCTGTTCAATTAGCAATATTGCTAAATTGGGACAGCTTGACCTGCAATTAATAAAATGAGTTCAGTCAATCTCAAGCTATAGTAAGATGGCCAATGGTAGGGTGCGCCCGTTGGTTTTTTTAGGCTTGGCACCATTTTTCCCAACTGATGACCCGCCTATCAGTGTGAAAAGTATGGTTCTCAAGACCAATTTTAATTGTTGGTTGACTTACTAGTAATGTTTACCATTAATCTACATTTTTTAATATGGTTCCTTAGGCAAACCTGTGCGTGGACCTCCTTAAGGAGGTTTCTAACAACGTTGGCTGCTTTATTTTAACAAAAATACCTACCATATCTGCTGCACCGCTGGGCCGCCCTGGTCCCCTTTAAATTGAGGCACCCAAGCACTCCAGCACAGATCTCCGCTTGTCTATGGGCTCCCTTTTGGGGTCCATCCAAGTTTTTTTTGTATATTTGCTATCTTCTACTGTATACCGCGTTGTACAATCTTGCCCTGAGTCCCTTTGGCTCCAGCACCCTCCGCTTTTCTTAGTTACCAATATTACTAATGACTAGTTCCCTGACGGTGTGGTTGTGCATCCTGCACCACCTCTCAGGGAATGAGAGTGTTACAGAAACTCTCTTTAGATATTATATCTAAGCTAACTAGATAACTAAAAATCAATCATCACCACATTTAGCACCTATTATATCCTTTGTAATGTAGGCCACGCTTGATCAATTATGTGCTATCATATATTTAATTTAAAACAGATATCAACATTCTGCATTTCAAGCTTTTTTGATAAATAAACTATCCTTTTGAGATATTATACTTTATCTTTGCTTATTGAAAAACTATATCTGGATAAAGCCATTTTTGAATAACTTGTTTTATTTTCACTTATACTAACTTTTAAAGTACATACCTCTTAGTATATTATATCCTCAAACTGCAACTTTCTTGCCATAACAAGTTTAATTTTGATAAATATATGATGAGTTAATCCTCATGTGAATTTTGAAGACTAGGTCTTGTCTAATAGCCATATTGCTCTATTTTTTATGGGAAAGAGCACAAAATTAGATCAGAACAAGTAAATCCAGTGTTTGGGAAGATAAGAGTTTCTAGGAAGTACAGAATGTCTTTAGAAGGCTTAATTAGTGACTAATACTAACTTCCATTATCTGTTCCTTTTTAAAATGGTGCTTGGGTTGAAAATGAATTACAGCCCACTGCATTAAGTCTCAGATATCATAAATTTAACTTGACTGATTATATGTAGAGCAAAAGATAATCCTAAGACATTAAAATTTTTTGAAGAAATGAATATAAAGCTTAGTGATTTCGTGTATTTAGTATAAATAAGAAAATTGAGAATAAGAGGTTGTCTAACTCTATTTTTGTTACTAAAATCCAAATTAGTATAGTAGTGATTTTGGGTTATATCATTAATATTGTTAATCAAATTTTTACAAATATGTCTAAAGTGGAAAATTATAGATCAGTATAGAAAAAGTTAGATTAGAAATTAATTGCTGCATCATACACTTTGAAATGAATTCAGGGTATCTTACAGTTTTATCAGAATTTTATCAAATATGCTTTAAGTATATGCTGCTCCTTTTGTTTGTAGTGCATGTATTATGGATGTATCTGTGGGTCATCTCTATATTGTTGTTGTGCACTTGGCTTCTATTAAACTTCTTTGCAGACCATTAAAAAGGTTCCTTTTTGTAACATTATATGAGATTTATACGCATTTTAGCCTATAAGGTAAATAAACATGAAAGTTTGAAGTTTTCAGTTTCCCATTATAGTACCAGAATACCACACTCTATCAACGGGAATACTCCCAGTGGCTTTATACTATCATAATAAATATTTACATTTAAATCATAAAAATTAAAGAAATAAATCTATTTTTACAAGATAGTTAAGATAAATTCCCCACCCTAGATGGAAATATTTGGAGATATATCGTGTTTCTTTATAAAATAATTCAAGGTAAAAAGGGTTAGAAGGCGAGTCAGTAGGGCATATGGTTACTAACCTGAGAGTTGCAGTTTGATTCCCGCCCTTTGCACACCAATTTGGGTGCCAGACAAAGGAAGCTATTAGCAATTAGTAGGTCTAATAACATGAAAACCTTACCCATGACGTAACCAGAAAAATCCAAAGTCCCAATCCAGAGTTGGAAAACTTTCTTTGACAGAGTTGACCCTGCTTAGGTTTCATGTTGACTCTTTTTCTCTTTCTTTTTTTTAGTAATGCCTGTCCCCTGGTCAGCTTGCCTCAAATAAATAAATAATTCAAGGTCAAATCTATTTTACTCGAATTAATAAGTTGATCAAAACTTTTAATCTAATTACAAAAAGTTTTTTACTCTCTGTTTTTCACCAGCACCAAACAAAGCCTATGTTGATTAGATTAACGCCTGCTGCTCCCACATAGGGCAACGGTGCGTTGCCTCCTGGAGTTTCTTAACCAGCGCCAAAACGCCCCCAGGATGTCCTGGAAGGCCCCCACAAACACTTCTGGTTGCTATATCCTACCTTAGGACCTAGCCAACACCCTGCACTCTCCCATGCAGTTCTAAAGTCCCTTGGTGCTCCCTCATGCCAACCTGCATTTCAGCCTTTAATCAAGTATGGGAACCTCTTCCTTTAAATGAGTTTAGCCATCATTGAGATGGCCATGGCAGTTTACAAACCCACCAGATTTATAGATTACCACCACTTCAAGGGTACTTTGATCTTGGCTTCTCTTAAAAAGCCCATGCTATGGCAGCAACACAGTTGCATTAGTATATGATACCCCTATATTAACTGTCAAGAAATCAGTATGACTGAACGAAAAGCCATATAGTTTGGTGGACATTATTTATTAGCCGAAGTGAGCCTCAAGATTTGGGTAGTCCATTATGTCAACTCAGATTGATTCAATAGAGGCAATATATTTCACAAATAGAAAAATTTTAACAGAACCTCAATGATGGGGCGAAACCCCTAAAATGTAGTGAAAATGAATTAACTAAGCTGAATTGTCAAAACTGATTGAGAAGCACTGAGGATTAAGGGCTGAGTAAGAGAATGGGAAGGGGGAGGTTTTTTGGAAGAAGAAAGGATTAAGGATTTAGAGAAAGAAGAGAGAAGAAGGTATAGTGGAAGTAGTCTGCTATTTCTTTTATATAATAAAGTGGTATCTGTCAGATCAATAGCTTCCTATATATAGTACTAAATTTATAAAATTTCAGCAATCTTCAAGTCGACCATCCATTTCTCAGTTGTTCTAAACCTGTGCAACCAGCTTAGTGGATAATAATAAATGACGCCAGAAGTTACCAGTGGTGCTATTTACAGGGGGCCACTGGTCAAATGTAGCATACAGCAACTAGGGAATCATGACAAGCTCTTACTACTTATGTCAGAACCTAGTAGGGTTCCACAACTGATATCCCAGAGAGCCAATGAAGACATCCAACAAAGAGCCAGCACTATTTATGGGAATAGAACATGGATATGAGGAAACAAGGATGGACTTTCAGTTAACAGCTTGCCCTACATCAGTCATCCAAACAGGGCAGATCCATGAATAACTCCCAGCAACTGCGGGGTATTATGAAATGGCTCCTATGGGGTTATCGCCAATACAAAGGAGATGTGGGCGACCATGCTTTGAGCCTGTATTATAATCAACATGACCAAAAAGCACGTTATGCCTTTTATATGTCTTACTTTGATGCTACCACAACAGGGTTGTCTTGACAGCTTGGCTCCCATGAGATCAAGGAATACCTGGTCACATATGTTCAGCCTTTGATCCACCAACTTCTACATGTGTTGGTCTGGCATAGTATCAAAAATTGGCAATGTCATGCGCTTTGTTCAAGTGCAACAGAATGACCCTTAATTCTTTCTTGAACGCCTCAACCACACTTTCTTGGAAGTACAGGGGGTGCTAGTGCAAGTGGACAGCTATGTTGTAGATGTCTGCAACTGCATGGATCAATTAGTCCCGCAACTGAACCATGGGTTGCCTCAAGTAATAATAGAAATATTAGATCGGTGTGGTCTTTTGGGTGAATGGATATGGGATACTATGACGCTGTGTAGTAACACCGAGTAGTTTATGGTGGAAATGACTGAATGGGTGGAAGGTATTGACACGGCGTTGGCTCAGATGAGGGATCAGGTTACCCTGTTAGAAAGGCAGGCGACTGATCACGCCATTACAATGGTGATCAAATTTAGCCAGCTTTAAGCTGGTGGAGCAATCAGCGGGCTGCCGACCACTTGACTGGCTCTTTCCTGGAAACCCCAGATTATGGCCAATTAATAGTATGGATCAAACAACTGGAGAGTTCCAGCCTTCTGGCTAGAGGCTGAGCCGTTACTCTTCCATTCACTGAGATGATGGAGTACACCAATATGTGAGTGCATTTGAAAAAACCTTCAGCAGTCTAATGAGGCAGTTGGTATGGGAATGAGCATCTTTAAACATTCAAGTGGATGAAGCAAATTAACAGGCTTGCAAAACTGGATGACATGCAAGAATACAGGAGACTCTAGAGGATGTGGTTGTACAACTTCAGGAAGTGGAGCATAGATTTGATACAGAGCGAGATCTCTGCCACAAATTACAACAGAAATTGAGAAGCTCCAGCATGAGGTGAGAAAAGGCCGGTGCCACTGCAATTGGTCAAGGCGGAGCAGAATGTTGATTAACTTTTTGCGGCATAAACTGGCAAAGAAAGTAAGGGATAGGACAGCACGAATCCAGTAATGAATACTACAGGTCAGCCAGCGAGCACCCCCAGTTGTCACGGTAATCCCCCCAGCAATAAAGCCTCTTTTTGGTCACTCACATCAGAATTATGACTGGCCATGAAATCTATTTCGGTCCACAAAGGCATGTTCCCTCAGACAATCTGAAACTAAGTTGGATGCTCCCTGAACTGGAAGCCTGGAGCATGGTGAGTTTGTACAGGTTGAGAAGTTGCCACCTTTTAGTCGAGATGGAAACATGCACAGATAAGTTAAATGGTTTGAATTTTCCATAAGAGGCATCAAACTGGTGTAAGGCTAAACTGTTGTTATCCGATCTGGATGTTATGATTGCTGACCAGGTTATATGTTACCTTAAGAATAGTATCATAACATATCAGGAGGTTAAGGATCCATGCTCCATTTGTTTGGGGGTGTGGCAAAGATGGCGTAGCGCAATGCAGATTTTATGACAATAAGATTCTGGAAGAACGAGTCTTTGATGGAGTTCACAAAGCATTTCAAGTATGAGGCCCACGTGTTATTGGGAGCAGACCTTTTAACCAACGAGGATGTGGGCATTGCAATGATGGAAGCTGTTAAGACATATTGGGAGCTGTACAAAACTATGGCCCTGTTCTTCAAGAAGACCTAGCGCTATTACAAATTATCAATTAATTACGCCATCTATCTACCACTTTTAGTGCTCCCAATGTGGAACAGAAAGCCCCTGCAACCGCTAACAGATCCCCTTTGGTAATGGACAACAAGAATTGGTTATAACCCTTAAAATAATACTTAGCCACTTAACACTTTGGAGAGTCCTTTACGTCCTCCTTATAGTCACCTGGCTCGCCCTTAGCTGAATTACACCATTGGTTAACTTTTGACCTGGACCTTCAGGTGTTATGCAGAGTTGAGAGCCTTATATGAATGCTTGCTTCTCGTGCAGCCAAAGAGGCCATTATATGGTCAGCTGCCAGGGAAAATCACATGTTCATGCAATACCACCAGCCCTGACTGAACGGAAAAGTTCAAGCATAATAGAGATGGGTCACTCTACCTCCGCTGATCCAAAATTTATTAGTCACTGATGGTTTTAATGAGTCACTTTATGACAGTTCTGGTATCCACCCTGACGATTTACTATACCAACAAACCCTCAACAATGCCATGAGCCCAACCTGGGAGATAGACAAGAAGAATACAGGCCTGGAGTTTTGCTTCGATGTACAAAAATTATACGCCTGTCAAATTTTTGAGCATTGTGTCATGGGCGAAGTTAGACCCTCAACGGATGTTGCCGCATTAGAGGGGGTGAACGTTGCAAATCCAGTTGAGAAAATTTCTTAGGAGTATGCACATTTTGGTGGTGGTATTATCACTTTTCTTAATAACAAAAAGCCCTTGGATGTTCATGAAATAAATACCAACAGTTCTTATTATTCAGAGTGTACATACTGTGATATTTTTGTAGAATATACAAAAATCTGAGTGATTGTAGATACTGGCGCCCCAGTCAATATAATGACCACCAAGCTAGTGGCTAAGCTCCCGCTGAAGCCTGATGTGAAACATCAAGTAGAGTTTGGGACCACGGGGACACAGAGCACTGTGTTGGAGTGCGCTTACAGCAGGTTGCCTCTGAGGTTTGGGTCAGTTCACCGCATCCACCACAACTATGGTTTTGTCTAATAATAATTATAACATGCAGATTGGAGCCACATTCATGTGACTGTTGAGTAGTTGACTGGACCTAATCTTTAAGTAATTCGATAGGTACATAACAATATTAGCTTATGCCTAATTTATTATGGATTATATCAATAATATTAGTGACTAGGGATCAGAAATATCCTAAGTATATGCAAAGCTTGAGATTTTTGGCCTAGACATTTCACTTAATAATACTTGACTAAAATGACACGAGCCTGGGGGTTTTATTGGTTAAGTTAGACCTACTAATTATCAACTTAATGACCTGGGCTCATGGGCTTTGTTGTCTATGTCAAAATTATTTTTGATATCAATTGAGTTTTAGATTAATTTAATTACTAATTAGTAGTACTAATTGCCTTCTTATGTGCTACTAATTGCTCAAGAGAAGCAACAGTTTAGCTAGCATCAGACGCATCAAAACGCTGTCTTGAGATAACTGTCAGTTAGAATCTGACCCTGGAGCCATGTGTAGTTACCCCAGCTTCTAATAGATTGTTGACCCTCAGACAAATTTTGTGTGTTCCAATGGCTAAGTGCCACTGAGACATAAGGTGTCATGGGTAATATGTGGTTTACTTCAAACCCTATAAATTATCTCCAAGTTCATACAAATAATACACAATCTTCTATCACTATAAATTATAAGTTTGATATACAAGCTTTTTGTATTAATATTTTTTTGTGGTATTAAAGTTGAGAAATTACTTTATAATCAGAAGGATCAGAGCTGCGAGCCATTGTACAAGTAAACGACAAAAGAATACAGCCCTTAAGGGTCACTTCCAAGGTGTTTATATCCAGAATACTGTCACCGTCTAGTATATTGTCTTCATACAATAGACGCTTGAAACTCCAACTTATCTCCAAAGAAGAACTAGCCCATTTGAAGTAGGCAAAGCTTCAACATTGGCAACTTGGGACGGTGGTCAAGATGTAGTGCAAGAAACATTTAAGATTTTGGGACAATAGATCCCCATATATTATACCTCTAGCGTAGTTCCAAAGGACCCCGTCTTCTCCAGTCAAAGTAATCTCAAGTATAGCAATTGTGTGATTCCTATTTGATATTGGCAAATGAAGAGGAGAACCAGATCTCTTCCCAATTATATTTATGAGTATAATGGTATTCCGCTAAGGAGCTGCAAACGCTTTAAGTATACCTTCCAGTCACCAGGTTATAGTAGTAATGGAGCTTGAAATAAAAATCCACAAAGGGGTATATGGTGAAGTTATGGGGCCCTACTAAAAATCGCAGTTCAACCCCATGTGGCTCCTGGACTACTGTTACTGGGTAATGGAGAAGTAAAAGTATTATAGAGAACATACATAAAGAGTCTATGACGGTTCAAAGGCATCAGGTGGTGGCTTATCTGCACCTGACTCCTATTGATAAGGTTTACCATATCCATGACTTTGGTTCTTGAGAGGACCTTGGTCTACCTGTAAAAACCTCATCCAACGTAATGATAGTAGTTCCACATGAGACCTAGCTGGGCTAAAAGAGGAACAGAAAGATTTGGTGATGGCTATGTTTGAAAGATACTGAGGAATCTTTGCATCTGATGTACACAATTTGGGATGTGCATGTGGAGTCATGCATTGGGTGGACATGGGAGATCACCTTTAATTCAGTCAGGGCCTATCAGTCACTCATAAGCTGCGAAAAAAGTTGTATTCAGTGAGATGGATAAATTGATTAAACAAGGGATGTTAGAGCTGTAAAAGAGTCCCTGGGCGTTGCTGGTGCTATTTATTAAGAAGAAGGATGGCACTAACCGGGTAGTAATTGACTACAAGAAGCTTAGTAACATCACAAAAAAAGATTCAAGCTGCTTCCATGAATTGACAACGCTCTAGATTGGTTGGGAGGTGCCAACTATCTCTCTGCTATGAACTTGATATTGGGATGTTGGCAAATTGAGTTGTCTGCGGTGTAACAGAAGTGTGCCATAATCAACATGTTGTAATTTTGGCAGGATCGTTGAGATACGCCAAAGGGTTTTTCCCAGGGTCAAGCACACTGAACAATAAAACGGATGATATGGAAATCGTTGGTCCTCAAAACACATGTAAATTAAATATAATATAATAAATGGGAGCTATTGCTCTGACAACACTACTTTATTTAACTTTACTATTTTCAGTGGACGCTCGCTGCTCCGCTCACTCTTTCTTACTAACAATCTCTCCCTTTCAATATTCTCATCTCACTGATATCCCAGCAACCTTGGTCAACATGGACCCTTTTGCTTAGACTATTTGTTCCGCCATATTCTCGTTTGTTCCAGCAGAGTTCATCATCTATTAAATTCATGATCGCCCTAGTTTGAGGCAATCCAATCAAAATTCATTGTACGTCAACATCTCATCATTTGTCATTTAATAACATCACCCTATTGCCAAATTCAGAGGTTATTCATTATACCTTTCCAACCCAATATCAAATGATCATAGAGCGCTCAAATAATCTTATACTCAGGCTCGGTGGATTATACCCATAATGACATAATGACTTAGGGCTTATTGTACAGTCATATCATAATTGCGACACACATTGAGGGGTTGTTCCAGCCTACATGTATGTTAAAAGGGTTGTGTAACGCCCCAGCTACATTCCAGCAGGCTATGACACTTTCTTAGGTGACCTGAAGCTGTCCTGCGTTCTAGTCTACCTTGACAATATCAATGTATTCTTGTGAACGTTCATGGAGTACTTAGACCACTTAGGACAAGTGTTACGCCAAATTTCTGAAGCTAATCTTAATTAAAGCCTCAAAAGTTCCACTTTTTAAGGAGAATTGGAATATATAGAATTTGTGGTAGACTCAAAAGGGCTTGGACCTCAGATGGCAAAGGTAAAAGTTATATGAAAGATGACGCAGCTAGGTGATAAGTGGGTATACAGGTATTTTTGGGGATGGTCAGTTACTACCAATGATTCATTCCTAACTTCAGCCGCATTGGGGCTTTACTCTTTGAGCTATTAAGAAAACGCCACCTTCAACTGGACTGAACGCTATCAAAACGCTTTTGACGTCTTACAGACCACGTTGGTCAGCACACCAGTTTTGCAATGCCCTGTTTAAAAAAATTCATCATGCGGATGGACGATTCTTTCAACTGCAAGGTCAGTATTATCCTAGAAGGATGATGAGGTGTGGATCATACCATCACGTTTTGTAGCCAAAACTTAAATTGCCATGAACGAAATTACACCATGACTGAGTGGGAGAGTTTAGCAGTGATATATGTTTATAAACAGGTTCAAGTATACTCCACAGGGTAAAATATAAAGTGGTAACAGATCGTGTATCCTTGCGTTAGTTGCAGAATCTTTGGGGACTTCAAGGGGGCTTGCTTGAAGGTCATTGCATTTAAGATTATGTCTTAGTGATAGTACAATTTCTGAGTACTAAACATAAGAACGCAGACTGTCTCTCACATATACCTAAAGTTGCCATTACAGCAGATTTAGAGAACAGAATGTACAAGAAGATGATTACTGGAAAATATTATGATGAGCAGATACACGTGTTTAAAGTGCTAGATGGGCTTAGACGTGACACCTTCTTGCGCAATGTGGACTATATAAGAAAATGGGAGAGTTAAAACTGAGCTTCCTGAAACCTTTTGCCAGTCCAGTAATCATTTAGTATGCACACATAAGGCGGTAGGTCATAATGGGTTGCAGAAAACGTTGTAGTTTTTGCAAGCACATTACTTTTGGGAGAGAGATTTACTATGACGTGATCAAGGCGATTTCTCGTTGTCACCAGTGCTAAGTGGATTAGCCTTTCCACCAAAAATTTATCTACTAACTGGGCAAGCCCTGTTTCGCGTGGCACACTACTTCTACTAATGTGGTGGGGCCTCTGCCAACCGGTACAAATTGCTTTAAGTATATACTAGTAGTGATAGATTTCTTGACGAGGTGGGTGGAAGCAAGAGTGTCAGAGCTCTAGGGGCTATAACCGCAGCTAAGTTCAATATTGAGTGTTTTATATATTAACATGGCTGTCTGCAGTTTCTTCTCACGGACAACGGAACAATTTTCACATCACATGTCCTTACTAATCTTAATGAATCAATGGCAATTATGGGGTTTTAAATAATCCATAAAACCCTGATCTAATGGGATTGTTAAACGAGTCAACGGAACCTTGGTGAAAATTCTCCAAAAAGCTTGTAAAAGATCATCCCACTAAGTGGAGTACCCTCCTTACCACCGCTGTCTTCGCTTATAATATTAGCTACCATTTGGCAATGTGGAAAAGTCCCCTCCAATTACTTTATGGAAGGCATCCGGCTTTGCCAGCATTGCTTTATTCCTGTGTGGAGGATACTAGCGGAGTAGAGCCACAGAGCTTTACTCCAGCTTAGTGACACGCTGTTAAAACTTCAAATGGAAGCTTATTTGACTAGTATAGTTAAATAGATTAATGACCAGCTGGCTGACTAATGTATATATAGTGGACTCCCACAGTTTGATTTAGGAGATCATGTTTTGTTCCACAACCAACATTAATTAAGAAGGAAGAACAAGATCTCCAACATATGGGATAGTATGTTTGAGATAATTGAGAAAACAGGTATCAATGCCTACAGCACAATGGAACGTGTGGGTGGCCAGATTATCAACTGAGTACATGCTAAGTTCCTGCGGCCCTATAAACAATAAGGAAATTATCGTCCAGTTAAGGGGGTTATTTCATAAAATTAGTATGACTGGACGATAAGCCATATAGTTTGGTGAACCATATTTTATTAGTTGAAGTGAGCCTCAGAATTTGGGTAGTAAATTATGTCGACTTAAAGCAAGTCAATAGAGGCGAAATTTTTTTGCAAGTAGAGTGAATTCTGCTGGAGCCCAAATGATGGGCGAAACACCTTCAAATTATAGTGTTTATATATTAACTAAGCTAAAAGGGTTAAACTGATTGAGAATACTAAAATTAAGAGCTGAACAAAAGAATGGGAAGGGGAGGTTTTTGGTAGAAAATATGATTGAGTATTTAGAGGAAGAAGAGGGAAGAAGGTTTAGAGGAAGTAATCTGCTATTTTTATATATAGTAAAGTGGTAACCGTCAGAAAGATAGCTTTCTATTTTTTAATAATTACTTTTGTTTATCAAGGATCAGCGATATTCATTGTCAATCCGTTGCTCAGTGGTTCTAAACCTGTGCAACCAGTTTAGCGGTTTGCAATCAATACTTCCAAAAGTTTACACCAACCATACAAACTTGCTTGCTGGATGAGGCTACATGGGTTGTCCAGTTTGCCTCTTGACCTCCCACCTCTCCCACAAACGCCTTTGCCACAAGCTCACAGAGGGCTTGGCTGCCTAAGTGCCAACCCCATGCTGCAAATCATGGTTCCAAATAGCGCCAATCATCTTGCTGGTCCTAGCGCATTTGCCAATATCTGCCATTTTGTCAGGAAATCCACCTTGCAATATCTCCCTGTACCGTGATAAGATCTTTCCCTGATCATAACTTCTGGGCACATGTCATAAATGACCACACCAACTGTCCCTTATTCTTTGCTCGTGACCAAAAAAAGTGAAAGTGCTAATGCTTTCTGCCAAAGCTGCTTCCACCGCTCCTCCCTATGGCGTAATCCCACTACTGATTCTACTAATTTTTTTTATTGGAGATCAGTCCTCCCCCAACTCAACCGCCGCATGTGCTGCCTCCACCACACTTCACTCTCAAGGTTTGACCACCAGAACCATCTCTGAGGTGATGGCTACTCAAGTGCCAGTGGAATTACTGTAGTCCACTGTGCGTTCTAATCAGCAGCTTCTACCCCACTAACTCCTGTTGTTGGCCCCATGATGGTTGCGCCAAGTCCATTTGAGGCTCCCAAATGGATTGATGATGCAGACTTTCCGTACAGAATAAATAATAACTTCAAATGGTCGACTTTCTTCCCCCAAACCCCTGATTAGACTCCAACATGTCATTTACGTCATTAAAATGGATTCCAAACTTATAAAACTCTTCACTAAAAGGCTGTCAATGCAGCAGCTGCCCCCACTAATCCCTCCTCTGCCAAGCCCTCCATATGGCGATTGAGCCACTTTGGGGGAGGGTTTCCTATACCTAATTTACCTTTGAATTTCCCAAGGATGCCAAATTTATAATTGAAAAACCAGAATTTGCAGATAGCCACACGTGCATAAATGTGGAAAAATCTATAATTTATGACTCAATACCCCCAAACCTGCCATAATACTCAATTCTTCACTTGGGTGCGAAACCTTATTGCCTTTTCATAAATTTCAACCCACTTAATATGTTGAGCCAATGCACACCGCTGGCCTCATTGATGAGTAGAACCCCCGCCTCTATCTCATTCTGCCGCACATTGCTAATACTTTCATCTCCCTTCTGACCACTTTTGCCCGCCACCTGAAGCCAGCTCTGGACAAAAATCCCCCCGCCCTTCTTCCCCTTCTAGAATGGATGCATAGGCTAACGTTGCGTCACCATTCTAAAGAACTTACATTTATCATCCCTTTTTAGCCCCATAAATAAAATGCTTGGATGACCTCTCACTTGGGTTGAGAACTACTATTATTAAGAATATAGTTTAAGGTCATTATTCTTATGAGACAGAAAGTACAGCCTGCTTTTTATTCAAATAAGACATGTTTTAAAATCATTAACAACACTTTTTAGGAGATTGTTGTGCTCTAGGTTGACCAACCTACCAAGAGAGTGCCTGTAACTCTCTAGTTCCCAGAGAGGATGCGTGGGATGTACATCCACACCTCCAGGGAACTAGAAGTTAGCAAGATTGGAAATAGGTAACCTCAGAGTGTGCCAGAGCAAAAGAGACCTAGGGAGAAGGTGTACAACACAGTTTACAATGTAAATAACAAAGAAACAACAAAATATGGTTGGACCTCTAAAAGGGAATCCATATACAAGTGGAGATTGGTGCTAGGGAGCTTGGGTGCCTCAATTTGGAGGGGAACAGGGTTTCTTAAAGATGCACCATATACAGTAGTTAATTTGAATAAATAATTTGGCCAACGTTGTTGGAGACATCCTTGTAGAGGTCTGCGCACAGGTTTGCCCAAGGAACTATATTTATTATAAATTAAACTTAACTGGAGTTTTATTTAGGAGGTTGACCAACGAGAGTAGTCGGTCCCATGAAATCATACTTAAATAATATGGGCGAGAATCAATTGGAGGAAGTGATGCTAAGTCTAAGAGAATCAATAGACGCACGCTACCATCAGCCTGGGTTCTGTAACTTGATATTGACCAAACTCAAGTTATAGTTTGTAATTGCACTTGAAAAAATTTGGTAATATTAGAAATAAAATGGGGATTTGAAACCCTGTTTTTTGAGCAACTATAACGAACTATTAGTATTAAGAACTTAGCTGGTGCGTTTTAACGCCCCAGCTGCAACGCTGGGCCAAGCATTACACACATTTCTAAGACCAACCTGGGCATATTTCTCCTGTACTAGTGTTGATCCAGGGTATGTTTTGGTTAGGATGGCCTGCCAACTCAACCTTTTTGACATCCTGATGTGCAGCTTTTTCCTTGAAATCCGTGCTCACAATTATGTCCTGGAGCCATGACATTACCCTCTTGTTCTTTTAAGGCTCCACCCACCCTCCAGGGGCTTTTGCAAAGGAAAGTTATTGTGGGCTGGGGCCGGCTTCATGGCCAAGATGGTTTGTTTTGAATTAGTTACTGCGCCTTGGGAAAACGTTCGTGGAAATCTTTGATCTGATCTTGAGCATGGGCGCAGTTGCATGCTGGTACCCAACTGCTCTCCGCTGCGTCAAATCCCTTCAAGAATATAAGGTACTCAAGCCTTCTTCTGACTCAGCGTGAGACAAAAATCTCCTTTACTTCCCGCTCCAGCGCCCCATCCTCGAGATAAGCCTCTGGAGTCTCTGGTGGGGGCCCTCAGACAACGTAAGCTTGCTTTCATAGAAGTTGGCAAAGATTTAGAACGACAAAGGAAGATCCAACTGGTACAAGGTGTGGCTTACTTTTCTGACAATGCAGTAAGGCCAATCTTATTCAGTCCCAGCTTTTTAAATGGCTTTTTGATAGGCAAATTTCTACCATCAAGCATCATTAGATCCTCTTTCTTGTAAGCAGGACCTACCTATTTTTTTCCATCCACAATTTACTTGTAAGCTTGCATACCCACATCAAAGTTTGTGTTACCCCCTGAAGTACTTTCTTAATCATTTTGTTTCTGCCACCTTTTCCACCTTATATCCACAACTGGGATATAGTTTAAAAGCGAGGTTGAATCCATAGTTGGCAAAGAAAGGGGAACAACTGATTAGTGCTTTTTGAACGTTGGGTGTAGCTAAATTGGGTCATGGGAGGTGGGGAACTCAATCTGAATGGTCCGCAGCAGTGTAACACAGCAGAACTATTCTGAGCACTGGTTCACTCATTCAGTCTTCCCATCTAATTGAGGTGATAGGCGTTGAACGGCAGGGAGAATCTGAAGAGTCTTACACAACTCTTCCTAAATGACACAGGTAAACTGGGGCCCCCAATAACTAATTACCACTTATGGGACCTCATGAAAAGCAAACACGTTTGATATGAAGAGCCAAGCCATCTCTGCCACAGCTTCGTTGTTCTTCAGGGATAAAATGGGCAAATTTTGTAAAATGGTCCGCCAAAAAATAATGAAGTCGTAACCATCTGATGCAGATAACACCATTAAATCCAATAATGACGAAATCCGAGGCCTTTCTTTTTTGAAATGGTATCAATGATCCTATGAGGTGCCGGCAATTTGGTTTCATTTGGGTACAGAGCAGGAACTGTTTATAATACTTGGTGACCTGGGCGGCTAATCCCTTTCAATTGTAAGTGCGCCAAATTAGCTCTAGATTATTTGCCTTCCCAGGATAACCAAGGGTGGTTCCTTCATGATGGTCCCAGATGATTTCCAGGCAAAATGGTCCTGCAGGAACCCATAGGCGCCCTTTATATCACACTATCTCATCCTTCACATGGTAACCCCTGGTAATGTTCTCCTGATTTAACTCGCTCTTGTTGAAGAACATAATATACTCAGCCAACAAGGCTGTGAAAGGACTACCTTTCAGGACATACCATACTCCTACACATTTTCCAGAGGAGCAAGAGCTGGCGCATAGGCCAAGAGGGAGAGGTGATGGTAAATAATCTTACCCAGCAGAATCACCAAGTGGTGTTGTGTACCTCTACCTCCTTAAGCTCAGGAGCTAATGCAGGGTTCCTGTCAAAGCGCCCGCCAAATCATTCACATTGCCCTTTGTAAACTCATTAGAAAACAAAAATAGGGCTAGGTTCTTATTTCAGCAGGTTTGCTGTGGGATCAAGACATGAGGTGTGCAGTAGTACAACAAGGCACGGTGATCTTTACAAATGTGGAATGGTTTGGACAAGTGTTGATTAATTGACTGGACCTAATTGTCGGATATTCAATAGGGACATAATAATGTTAGCATGATTAACTTATTATGGATATCAGATACCAGCTATTATGGATCAGGTATATTCTAAGCTTGTGCAAAGCTTAGGATCCGTGGCCTAGCAATTTCACTTCATAATATTCAACTAAGATGACATGGGCTTAAGGGCTTTGTTGGTTAGGTTGGACTTAACTTAAATTTTGACTTAATAACTCAGGCACATGGTCTTTGTTGGTCTATGTCAAAATTAGTTTTCAATGTTGGTCAAGTTTTTGGTCAAATTAATTATTAATTAGTGATATAAATCGCCTTGGTTTGTGCTGCCGATTGCATGTGAAAGAGAATTGGTTCAGCTATTTGCAGAAACATCCAAAACGCCATCTTGAGGATGATGATGATGTTTACACTGACCCTGAGGCTGAGCATGATGCCCTGAGTCAAAGTATTTGTAGACGCTCTTACAAACATTTTACGTTTTCCTTTGGCCAAGTGCCATTGAAAATGAGATTTCATGGGTAAGATGTGGTGAACATCAAACCCTATAAATTACCTTAAAGTTGATGCTAATAAAAACATTCAACTACCACTATTTATAGTTTAACTTATAAGCTTTTTGTGTTTACTACTTAAACGTTGTATTTAGTTGAGTATTTACTTGGGATCAGTAAGATCAAGGGCAGCATGTCATTGTCTAAGTAACGACAGGAGAGACAACTTGCAAGTGCTATTACAAAGGAGTTTATACTAACTATAGTCACCGTCTGGTCTATTGTCCTCATACAATAGACACTCAAAACTCCACCATACCACAAAAGAAGAACCAGCCATCAGAATAAGACCTAAATTCAACAACAAGCTATGCAAGTGATGACACCAATAAGTCAGCTTCTCAACCACTGCTAATAACTCCTTGACAGAAACAGCGTAATTTAACTTAGTCAATGACATTTTCCGAGAAAAAATCCCACCAGATACTCTACTACATCTTATCCTACTTGTAATAAGGCAGCTGCCATGGCGAAGTTGGAGGCATCAGAAGCCATAATGAACTCCTTTATTAAATCTACATGGCGATGGACAGACATAGAAAACAGGGTTTTTACAGCTTGGAAGGCTTCCTGCAAAATTTGGGGCCACTGTAGCACTTTTTCCCCCTTGCCTTACACAAGGACGCCGCCACTCCAGAAAGATTTGGTGTGAACATCTTAAGGAACGTACACGTCTCCATAAAGCTCCTCAATTTATTGACTGGTGTTGTGGTGGGCCACTCACAAAATTTCCTTCTCATTGTCTAAGTTATCATGAGTCCTTGGTCAAACTTAATGTTGCCTAGAAGGTGACATGAGACTTAAAAAACTCACACTTACTGATTCTCAGTTTAAGGGTGACTGCCCTTAAACTCTCCACCACTTGCCGCAGGTTTATTGCAAGGGGCTCTTGATCAGGTGGAAACAGCAGAATAACATTCATGTAAGCCACCGCACATACACCTAGAATGTCCCTAAAGCTGCGTCTATACGACGTTGGAAGATAGCAGGCGCATTTATAATCCCAAAAGGAATACCCAAAAACTGAAAAATTCCTTTTCTGCTTCAGAACGCGGTGGGCCACTCCTGGCCCTTCTTGATCCGGATCTGATTAAACTCATTTAAGAAATCCAGCATGGAGAATATCTGGCCTTCTCCACATAGTGAGCAATCTGAGAGTCCAATGGGATGAGATGCAAATCTGGTACAGTGACATTGTTTAGGTTCCCATAATCTACACATGGGCATAAAGTACCATCAGCTTTCACCACATAAAGAAGTGGGGAGCATGCAGGAGAGGTATTCTGAAATAATGCACATTTGGCTAACTGCTCCTTGACCCACACATCTAACACTGCCCCCCCCCCCCCCCCCCCCCCCCCCCCCCCCCCCCCCCCCCCCCCCCCCCCCCCCCCCCCCCCCCCCCCCCCCCCCCCCCCCCCCCCCCCCCCCCCCCCCCCCCCCCCCCCCCCCCCCCCCCCCCCCCCCCCCCCCCCCCCCCCCCCCCCCCCCCCCCCCCCCCCCCCCCCCCCCCCTGATTCCCCCCTCTCTCTCTCTCTCTCTCTCTCTCTCTCTCTCTCTCTCTCTCTCTCTCTCTCTCTCTCTCTCTCTCTCTCTCTCTCTCTCTCTCTCTCTCCCCCCCCCCCCCCCCCCCCCCCCCCCCCCCCCCCCCCCCCCCCCCCCCCCCCCCCCCCCCCCCCCCCCCCCCCCCCCCCCCCCCCCCCCCCCCCCCCCCCCCCCCCCCCCCCCCCCCCCCCCCTATAAATTCAAAAGATAATTGGGAGAAGATATACGCACCAGATCAACGTTGAGTTTAAACTCGCAATCAAAAGATGAATGAGCTGGTAGTACATTGGATCCAAGCTGCATTAAGTGAGATTCTAGCCTTAATAAAGGAAGGTAAGGGTACTTCTAAAGAGGGCTTTAACAGCTGAGCAAGACTGAGTGTAAGGACCTAGGGTCAATGGGGCAAATCGCTATGAGAGTTAGCTTCAGACAAGGTGACAACTAATAAATGACCATTCTTCAAAGTTAAGGACAAGTGTTGTAAGTCAAGTTGGTTTTAATGTCATATTTTGCCACCACTCTACTCCAAAAAATGGGGTACAAGAGGTTTTTGATTTCTTGGAAGTGGTCAGCCAAGTGATATTTGCCAACTTAATAATCCACTAACCCCAGAACTTTCAGCGTGGGAATACCCTGGAACCCTCCACGACCCATACCACCTAGCAAGTAACTCAACTCAAGGTGGTCGGCTAATTCTTGGTTAATAAAATCTCAGAGGCTTCTGTATCCACCAAAATTAGTTTTGCTGATTTTCCCTGAAGGGGATGAAAGAGTAGCAGTCAACAAAAAATATTCCAAATGGTCTTTATCTAAAGCAGAATTGCCAAAACCTTATAGAAAACTCTTCATCAGGCATAAGCATGCATCCAGGGTAAGTTTTCGCGGCATAGAATGGAGAGGGATATTTGGCCACTCTTACTACAGAGGTCACATAGCCCACCATATCTTCAGCAGTGTTGTAAACATTTTTATATTGTAAAAGTAATTCCTTTTCCACCACCTGTGTTCTGCGGATCATGGTAGAGGTCAAGCACTGGTCTTTCTGGGGTAAACTGGTAACCTGAAATGGGTTCCAAACTAGAGCCATAAGAGTTGATATATGATCCATTTAATTTAAGAATTATGCGTTATAAACGCATTTTCTGGCGTTAATGACCCCATATCTGTTCTGATGGCCAGGTGTGCTTATTTAGGGCCATCACCACCAAGCCCTTTGTCAAAGGTTCAGACTGCACCACAGAAATGTAATGCAAGGAAAAATTTATTCTTATTGATTCGTTTTTTGTTGTATCTGGGTTTAAACTCTCCTGACCCTCAAATTCCGCCAAAATGGGGAGAAAATCGGTGGGAAACTTTGCCCCATTCAAGGGAAAACACTAGTCATGGTCACTGTGTTTAAGGAGGCTGCTGCAGATGACATCATCGTAGTGGAATTGTCTGAAACATCTAATTTAAACTCGGGGCTAGACTCCTGTTCACCTTTGAATTTAACTGAACTTAAAGGTTTAGAAGGATAATATTCCTCCTTTTTGAGGGGCGCATACAAGTTTTTGTTTCAATTTTTATAGGGGCCAGCATGGGTGAAAAATGATGGCCACATTACCTGGTATTTTACAGGTTGGGGAGGGGAAACCGCCCCTAAGAACTTTAATTAGTTGTGGACGAAGTTGAGAGGGAGTGACTGCCAAATCAGGAAGATTCTCATGAGGAGGTCCAAGGTGGAATGGAGAAACAACGTTTTAATGACGTTGGGCAATGTTAGGACTGTGATTTATTTCAAAATTCATTCAAAAAATATAATTTCACTGGGTGTCCGACTTGGCAAAGAGAAAAGAACTAGTAAAAGGTGTGGATGAAAACACGTCCATATGACGTTGCTCCAGGACAAGCTCCAAACCTTCTGCTGATCTCCACAAAAGTGGCTGTGTGCGGAACACTGCAAAAATTTGGTTGGGCGCTCTGGAGACATCCAATATAGCAAAACCACCCCACACAAGGGTGGAAAAAAACCAGACAATTTGTCATTATCCAAAGAAGCTTCCAGTGAGAGGGAAGCAAGGTCCTGTTGAATTTTGGAGAAAATCTTAGGGGTAAGTCGGGGAATTGTAACAACAGGATCATGAAAAGTCTGAGTCCACCAGGTAAAAGCAGAAAGGTTTTTTTCCTGTTGGTAGTTGCAAGAATAACGTCAAGATGCACCGATACAAAACCAAATGAGAAAATCGTGGTGAACACCATAATGGCCTTGACAAATGGCCAACACACTTAGTTTACACATAAATAAAGCCCCACACGGATAATTATGATGCACATAAAATAAAAGGGTTGGCCAACTAATGTCAAGCGAGTGTCTGTAACTCTCCCATTCCCAAAGAGGTAGTGCGAAATTCACAGCCACACCGCCAGGGAACTAGTCATTAGCAGATTAGAAGTAGGGCACTGCGGAGGGTGCTAGAGCAAATGGGACTTAGGGCAAGGGTGTACAACATAGTGTATAATAGTAAATAACAAAGAAACAACAGAACTTGGTTGGACCCCAAAGGGAGTATATAAACAAGTGTAGATTGGTGCTAGGGAGCTTGGGTGCCTCAATTTGGAGGGGAACAGGGTTTCTTAAAGATGCACCATATACAGTAGTTAATTTGAATAAATAATTTGGCCAACGTTATTGGAGACACCCTTGTAGAGGTCTGCGCACAGGTTTGCCCAAGGACCATATTTACTAAAATGTAAAATTAACTGGAGTTTTATTTAGGAAATTGACCAACGAGAATGTTAGTCTCATGAAAACATACTTAATATGTGGGTAAAACATCAATTGGAGGAAGTGGTGCTAAGTTAAGAGAAACAATAGACGCACGCTACCATCAGCCTGGGTTCTGTAACTTGAGACTGACTAAACTCAAGTTATAGATTGAAATTGTATTTGAAACAAATTTTAATATTGAAAATAAAATGGGGATGTGAAACTCTGTTTCTTGAGCATTTATAATGAACTATTAGGAATAAGAACGTATCTGGTGCATTTTAACGCCCTGGCTGCAACGCTGGGCCAAGCATCACGCACATTCCTAAGACCAATCTGGGCATATTTCGCCTGTACTCAGTGTTAATCCAGGGTATGTTTGAGGTCAGGCTGGCCTGCAACTTAAACTTTTTGGCCTCCTGATGTGCAACTTTGTCCTTGCAATCTGTGCCCTCAATCATGTCATGGAGCCATGACACAACCATAGGAACAATAAAAATAGTTACCTTAATTTAACCAAATTAATTTTTATAATGAGTCTTCATTCAAGCTAGCCATTATACCAATATTGATCCACCACACTTGTTTACAATAACTCTTGCATTTCATATTATTACTGTAAATGTTACTTTAGGTCCATGAAGCAAAATCACCAACTATAGAAAGCATTAAAAAATGATTGATTACTTGTCACCATGGCAGTGCTAAATACCAAAACCCTAATCTATAATTTATTCCCACTCCCCAGTGGCTGTAACCAATTAAATTCTTTAATTATATTCTTACTCTCACCTCAGCGCAGCTAAAAATGTGACATCTTTAGTGTTCTAACATCCTTTGCTTTTTGTTTCTATATCATTAGTATTTTAATAATTATTTGAGGTGGGTCAACCTAAGACAAATATACCATACCAAGAATTTTTCTAGCCAGTACAGGTTTTGAACTCAAAACCTGCACTCAGGGTGGAAGCAGTTTTATCTGCTCGGCTAACCACCATTTATATCATTAGTATTTTATGAAGTGTGATTGTTGTAAATGCCCCAAAGCTTAGGAACACATTTTCCTAACATTTGAGTTATCTGCAACTACCCTGGATCTCCTAAGTGCTGCTCAATATATTAATTTTCTTTAAATGAGAACCTTGTGAGTCCGTGTAGCATATTAAGTAGAAATTGCCATTTTGGAGGGGATCTTGTTATAATAGTAGCGCCAAAAGCCTATAATTACAAAGACTACCATACTTCAATCCTTTAAGCCACTATCAGCATTTAATACTATGGCGTGATTTCTTAGTTTGATAATAAAACCAATTTTGTATTAAAGTTTTCCTTTATGGTTTATAAAGTTTATGACATCATACACATTAACTTTAGCTTTAGTGAAAGACAGCCTGTGTACTTGAAATATGACGTTGCAGTGCCAATTTCAACATTTCAGTGCTTACTAAAATGGGATTGTCCCTTTAGCTGTACTAACGTTAAGCCAAAGAATACCTTAATACTTTATTTGATGATTTAGCGTGACCCTTGGATCCTGAAGCAGCTGACTTGAGGACAGCAAAATTATGTTCAACCCCTTTGTCAACTATGCAACAAGATAAATGGCCACATTGTCCAACTAACATGTATCTTCTTGGGTCAATATTTTAAGACTTTAATATAAAAATACTAATGAAAACTAAAGCCGCCTTTAAGGATTGATCAAGCCTTAAATAAAAGTCGTTTAGTTTACCAATGACTGGGAAATGGAGTTTGACTCACTGCATATCCTTGTTTCCCCCAAAGAGAAAGAAATAAAAAAATAAAGGTTCACCACTTAGCTTCCAATTGGATGTTGTGCTGGCTGAACAAAACTTCATTGCAGAGCAATATCAGTTTTTTTAATCTGTTAAACTCTGATAGCTTATGGATGACTGCATTAAAATATTCCAAAGTTGTGCCTCTGATCATCCCATTTACAGTTAAATCCTCATTATGATACTATTTTGGTATCTGATGCTGATGGCAATGGGGCGATGGTCAAGCACCACTTCAGTATGACTTTTAATCCTTTTACCAACTGCTTGTATTTCTGGGACACTGCTATTCCAGTGCTCTCAGCTAGCAGTATACTTTTGCCGCCCCCTTTCCATCCAGGTCCTGCTATCTCTGCGACCTCTACTCGCCACATGAAGTTGAACTTAAATCAGGCCTCTCAAAAATTTAAAAATAGTTTTGTTTCGTCTCTATGTTCAGAAAAACCCAGAGGTTTGATTAAATCGATGTGGTTTTGCAGCCATGAAAACATAGATGTCAATTACTTGTTAATCTAATCAACTTACCAAAGTTTTTAAAAATGTTAATGCACAAAACTTTATTGCCTTTTTAAAATGTAAATGTAGGGTTCACTAAGACAGCTAAGCTGGCAGCCATAAAGAATTCCATTGACTTTGAAGACAAGATCGCGAAAGAGGTTAAATAAGTGAAACTGTTATAACTTACTGCATTTGTCAAGAACTTATTGTAAATGAGTTTATTGAAGAATGAAAGACAATGTGGAAAGAGTAGTTTCTAATTTCTCCTTATACAAGGATGAACTGACGCAGCTTTTGTCAAATGGTTTCAACATGAAGCTTATATTTTAGATGGAGAAAAGTTTTTAACAACTTTGACGACAATATTGCCCATTGCCTCACCTGCGAGCCATATAAGGAGATATATCAGGTTTTGTACTAATGATCAACAAAGAATGTAATATTTCTCTAATGGTTAAGTATCTATTACAAAGTTCCAAAACTTTTGAAGTGCCCACCCAATTCAATCACAGCATTGTAATACATTATAGGCCCATCTCTCCTCTAAACATTATGACCATGCCCAAATGGTTTACTTAAATAAATTCTATGTTAATCATATAACTGTCACATATGCAGATACTTAAGGCATTATTCAAGTCACTGCTCTGATATTTTTGCTGAGCTCAAGGTATATGTAGTGTACCTAGATACTGATGAGGACTCAGGAAAAGACAAGACGGAGAAGTAAAGTGATATTCTATTTCTGAAACTCTTGTAAACTCTTATTAATATCACATTTATTTTCTATTAACAACGAATGAAGGCAGCCAGAAAACATGGCGCTTCTAGGTACTAGTTTCCCATATGGTAACCACTGATAAAGATGTAGCCGTTACCACTCTCTTGCTTCTAGAAAGTTAATGTGTATTTACAAAGAAGTTATAAGTGAAGATTTAAATCCAGCAATTGGAACAACAAGAGCATTGCGGTCACCTCTGGCAATGCCCCAAATTAGATGGGGTACACATAGCCAAGACCCATTGGGCTTTACAGGATAGGCTGCTACTATGTGACAACCTACAAAACCATTTAGGAGTTAAGCTGACACACAGGATCTCAACTTAATAATTGTGGATGACGCCCATCAATCTGAATGCACAAGAATTGATATGTTTTTGTTGAGATTTGTTCTGACAGTAGATATAAAACAAAAAATTATTTATCTTAATGATATTTACTATTGATTTACTGTGGTGTAGATTATTCTTGACTTTTGCCAATGTCATTCTGACATACTAACTTAAAATAGCTTTGCTATGCCGCATCACAAAAGTAAATGTTACTTTAGGTTTATTAGAACCATCACCAATCGTAGATAGTATCACAAGTTACAATTGATACTTTGGCACCCCACCAGTACTAAACACCAATCTATTAATATAATCAAATTACCTCACACCAGGGCCATAGACAACCAGATTGCATAATTAAGAAGCTTAGACACTTACTGCATCATCAGCAAAAATGAATATCTAATATTTGTCTAGTATATCTAATTTTATCACTGCATTGACATACTATTGACGTCACTATTGTTCTTGTTATACTCAGCTTTTTGTTGCTGTCTTATTGAGTTTAATAATTTGCTATTTTGTGTAAGTCCAATAAAGTCTTTTCATTAATCTCCCAAAGTTGTGAACACTGTGAAACTTTCCTAGATTTAGTAGGTATTACTAAGTTGTTATTTTTGCATCAGAGAGAACCATAGGATAAATAGTATTATCATTTATAAGACTGCTTTTTATAAAAAATTTGTTCTCACTGTAGCTTCCTATATCCTATCATGACCAAAACTATCTACCAATAGCCCTTAACTACTTTTAGTATCTAATGTTATGGTGTGCTTTTAATTTTAGTTTAATAAAAACCTGTTTTTTGATAACAAAAGTTTAACTGTGTGAGTTTTTTTTTCAAGATCATAGTAATGATACAGAACCTTGTTATTTGTGTGCATACTGACCTTTAGAGTTGCGGTTTAATGCCTAAGAACTAGTTAAACATTTGGGGCTCACCAAAGGGGAACTTTTTTATAACCCTTAACATCACTGTTAGTAGAATGAATCATCTGGAGCCTTATTGCCGTTCTTATCTAAAGAATCTTATTAATGCTTTAGCAGCTTACCTCAAGGCCCAGAATACATACATTCAATCAATAGACACACTAGTAATTAAACGATTGGCTATACTGGAAGACTTTATGATATCCTGTTGAGGCATAATTGTCATGTTACAGATATTGATGATTTTTACAATGTTAATCAACGTCCTAAGATGGCCTTAATCTTTTTTTGGCACTAGTGGTGCCCAACCCAAAAGGGGGAGCCGCCACGCATCTTTATTTGCAAATGAGCCAAACAAAAGATTATTGTAAATAAAAAAATCCTAATATAGCCCCTAAGTTATCAGCCTAGGAAGCCATATCAGAAGGTGAGGAAGCTTTGGGGAAACTTTTGTCTGGCACCCGCTTTAGCTGGTGGACCATGGCGGACAACATAGGGGTTGGGGCATCAGTTACATGTGGCATAAGGAGGTATAAATGTGGGTTTTCTTCATTAATGAGGCTGATGGTGTCCATCGCCTCAACGTATTAAGCAATTTGATGCTCAGAAAAAGTGAATTGAGCAGGCACAAAAGTGAAAGACTTGACACGCTGGTAGGTTTGGGGATAATTGGGGTCAAACAGAGAAATTTTTCCACATTGATGCAAGCATGGCTCGCTCCAAAAACAAGCTCCTCATTTTGTGTTTCGCATCCACATCAAAATCATGGGGAAATTTGCGATGGAAATACCCTCAACAAGGGGTTTCATCACCCCAAAGACGGCCTTGATCCTGCCTTGGATGGATCTACTTTCTCCTCCACAGATTCTAAAGAAGATCAACTCTACGCATACCTTAATTCACATATCTAAAGGGGTATAAAGGAATTAAAAATTCTCTTTATACTGAAAACCAAATTTATAAAAGGAGAGCAAAAAATCATGACGGAATACCACCATTTATCTATTCTATAGATCTGACTCCGCCAGGAGTATATTTTTAACTGTTTAAGTTACATGGTGAAATTTATTGGTGTCTTATTCTAATGTGATGGGAAGACATCTGCGCATCCATTGCCTACATCTTTTACAAATTTACCAACTACAGGTATTTTTTGGGATCATGAATATAATGAACGTTAGGACACCAGGATTTTTCTTTGAGGGCATAAAAATATATAAAGGTGGTCCCTCAAAGCGCTTGAAGTCAGGGTAAATACTAGCTAAAAATCTGATATTACGAGACTTAACCTACTGATTAAAGGTTCAGAGGTTTCAATAAAACTTTCTAATAAAAAATAATAGCAAAGGGAAAGTTATTTATACAAGAGATAAATGGTACTTTAAGTAGCCATAGAAAAAATCAAGAAAAAAGTATTTTGAAGGAAATATTTCAAATGATGAGGGATAAACGCATACCACATGTTGTACCATATGTAAAGGTAGAAGGAAATTCAGGAATGTGGTAAGTGATGAAACAGTCCAAATTTAGGGTTGGAGTAGACCAGAATTCATCAGGAAGGCTGTACTGAGAGAAATAATGTAACACTGTTAAGTGGTTTCCATTACCTTCTATTAAAAGCCAATAATAGTGAGATAGAATATGTGGTTTAAGATCATAAATAGGGTAATATAAGAGTTAATGTTTAATATAACCTCAGGGCTTAGTAACTAATAAAAAATAATTTAAGGGATTATTCCTCATTTCGTGGCCAGTGGAGCACTATTGGGAAAATTTACTTAATTTGTTGGGTTGTGAACTCAGCGTTATTTTTAGGAAATTGTCCCATGCGTAAAAATATAACACTATAGTGATTTTGGGCCTTAAGCTCATTAAATTATCAGCTGATGAGTAAAAATAATTGTTAAATTCTGTGGTTGACTCAAAAATAAACCTTTTGACAACCTATAGATTGGGCCAATTTTCCCACCTAATGCTTGAACTAGTAGTATAATTAAAACCTATTACAATAACACAGCTTGGGCTGATTATTGCTACGTGGATTTAATTATATCACTAAAAGCTCAGGCCAAATATCCCCACACATTTAGATTAAAATTCTCTGCAATTAATCGGCCAGGTTGATCAACTCAACATCAATTTAATGAATTATTCAATTGGCCGCTCAGCCAAATATATTTGCACAGTTGGGCCAAATATCTCTGCCCCAATCCTCAGCAACTATTCCACTTAATCGAAACCAATATTATAAAATTTGTATACAAAATTATTTGGGGATGACCCAAAGTTATATTTAAAAGTCCCATGGACAATCAAACAAACAAACAACGTAATCAATTTTCCGCCCTAGGGTGAAATTTGTATGTCAATCCGCGTAATCAACACTAAAGCACTTGCACATAGACTGCCTGAAAGGGAGTACCTAGTGCTATCAAGGGAGAGGCATGCTGACATCCCAATTAGGGGTATATCATCTATTTCAATGGAGGCAAGAATTTCACAGAAGGTTTATTTCTTCAGCAGTATGACAAAACTCAAATCAAAAAGATCTTAGGACAATTTTGCATGCTTTTATCACAATTTTTGTACCTGAATCCTCCCAATTTTGAGAGTATTTTGCCACCAATACATTTAAGAAAAAATTTCAGTTGTATCAATTCAATGGCTAAACTAAGATGGTAAAATATCTGTTGAAATTTTGTACTCTGATGTGGCCAGGAGATGCCCTAGAGGTATAAATATTAGTGCCTGGCCTAGTAAATTATTATCAAAAATTCAGTCTTAAATAAAGTCTATTTTATCATATCCTTATTTAATTTGTATCTAAAGTCACTTTTGGAGAGTGTCAGCAAACTGGGATCTCAGGATCCCCAGATTGCCACTTTGCCTGCCTCAGCTGAAGTTCCCAATTACGAGGGAAAAATTAAACCCAAAATTGGCCAGAAAGGTGGGAACCATTTTTGTATGCTTAGTGTATTTTTGAACGGTTCTAAAACTGTAAGCAACTGGTTAAATCGAGGATCCACCAGCCAAATTTCAGCCCAACTCACCGTGCAGGATTAATTAATCAAGAACGCGATCCTCAGATTTTGACAATAATGTTTTGAGAATTGAGACTGAGAAAGCATCAGTCAATAACCAAATAACAATGTTCTTGGTTTTAGGCCTGAGAAAGTATTGATTGATAATAAATAAATAAAGCCAAAATTGATGGAAAGCTTATATTTCCTGTAAGCATCATTTTTTATAGGTGATAAGACTGATTCAACCAATTACAACTTATCTTAATTGTGCCATCCAACCAGGGGGATGAAAAAGCGACTGAGTCCACTGAACTCCCATATCTATGCAGCAGCGATGAAGAGGAACAGCATGGGCCAGAAGGCCCAGCTGCCAACTTTAACCGTAGTGCAAAAAGGGACCATATGTCCCAAACAGTGACTATCTCATGATGGTCCAAGATTTTCATTAACTTGGAAACATCAGCCACGCATTTCCCAAGTCCTCACATGAATTTAGTGTGCGCATTAACTTTGGCGTTGAGGAACCTATATAATATGAAGCAGTATGTCTGGCTATCCCAGTACTCTCCCCAGAAGCTGTAAGCTTGACCAAAAAACTCATAATAGGTACCTTAGATTTTAGTTTTGCTACTGCTGAGGAAGCGGATGCAGCCATAACTGCCTCATCTGTAGTCACCTACACTAAGCTGAGAGTAGGTAAGGAGCCTAAACAAATTACAGCAATATCCCAATCACATGCACCCATTTTTGGGATGATGAGAACTTATATGTAGTACTAGAAGGACTCCCAACCACTGAAAAGTGGGACTACCTGGAGTCAGCGCTAACAAGTGGCCTGAGCGCATATGGAGAACTAGTCTATTTTGAAATTGAGAAAACCGCCTATTGCCCCACCTGGCTACAGACAAGGCTGAGCAATGATACGCCTGGGCATGATGCAGATGGTGACATAAATACAATACCATGCAAAGCATACATCTTGGACCCAAAAGAGAAATCAGCCTCGCCCTTTCTCAGTCCACCCAGAAAAGAGCCCGCCCATATGCACGAGCTGCAACAAAGTAGGGCACAAAAACAATGCCTGTACGGCTACATGGGAGGGAAGAGAGTTTATTGAGTGTGAAGAAAGTCTGAAGGATATAGATCAGGGGGACTCGTTAACAGCCCGCCTCTGGGGGATCACAGGCTAACTATGAGGTAGTCCAACCAGTCTCCTCAGAGCAACATAAAGAAGAGAAGATGGCCAGAAAGGCTGATAAGGCCAAGAAGAAGAAGCAAAAGGAGGAAAAGGAAGCAGCATCTTGGGAGGAAGCAGCCAAGTGCAACATTGAGCAACAACAAGAGCACCTCTCTAATATTACCACCCCTAAGACATCCCAGCAGCCGCAAGATAATGAGCAATGGTAATTTTAATCAGAGATGAACAACGCACACTTCCTACCTGCACACAATGGTGCCCAACCCATTCAAGTACCAGTCAACAAACCCATTTCACAAGCCAACAGTTTCTCAACCCTTAATGGGATGGAGGACAACAGTGCTCACTGTATGGAGAACCCAAATCGGAACTCTGGGCCACTAGAATAGCAATCAAGTACACCACCATACCCAAACCACTTACAAGTGTCCTATAACTAGGTCCAGAAACAAGCAAGCCACCTCATCTGCACAGGGTCAATCTGGCCCCATGCAGTCATAGCAGGCGTGCTGGGCTTGCTAACGATTGTGACTCTCAACATAGTATGACTCTCATCCAATAAGTCCCTGGATAAGAAACGAGGGCTCCTGCTAAACCCACCGGTGGATGTTCTTGCCTTGCAGAAGAGAAAGTGCACCAGTGGAAAGGAGGAAGAGTGGTTCAGGCTCTTACTCCCTTCGCGAAAATTCTGGGACAGCTTTTGTGGATTTTTAGTCAAAGCAATAGCTGCCATTACAATTACCAACTACTACTCTCATTTGAAAGGAAGGGTTCTAATTCTGGCCTACAAATGGGGGATCCAATCATAGCAGGCCGCTTCAGTATATGCTCTGTTGAAGCGGACAAAAGGGAAGAGTTTCTGAGCAACCTAATTGACTTGAACCTTCCAGAAGTAACGATTTACCTAGGGACTTCAATTATTGGATGACCGAACTTGTGACAGATGGCCAAATGTCAAAAACCCACCAATAAAATGAACCAATTACAGCAATTAATGACATCAAAAGATCTTCTAGATGCCAAACCATTTTCAGAACATACTTTCCAAATCTGACGCGGCCAAATATTGTAAGTAATCAACTAATCAGAGCCACTAGACTGGATTGGATACTCATACCTGTATTGTTGGAATCAAATGCTAAAGATTTTGCAACAAATGAACTACATCTATCAGACCACAGAATGGTGAAAATTAGTATCCAAGCAAAGGAAGAACCACTCAAGAACCAAAATTGGAAAAGGATGCTTCCAAAGAACGTGAATCTGGTCCAAGTAGAAGATAAAGAAAAAAATACATGTAGATGAACTAGCCAAATGCACTGACTCTGAAACCTTATGGCAGCTTTGGCAAAGGTTAAAAAAGGAAATTCTATCCGCACCATCCTACGCAGCATACCATCGCACAAGGAATGAAATAGCAGAACTTTCCAAATTTCAGAGAACATTAAACAATCTGGAAAGATAAACACCCCGTAGCGGCTACTCACCACAGTGGTCTAGAGATTGGGTGAAATAGACTTTAATTGTCAAAAAACATAACTCCAGTTGAGTATGGAGACTTCCAAGAAGGTGCTAGATGGACTGTTCAAGGGGATCGACCATCAAGTTTTTTCTATAAGACTTACAAAATGAGGTCAAAAAATGCCAGTCTCAAGAACTCCAGGCATGCGAAGGCCAAACCACTAGCAATCCAGAAGAGGTAGAATCCATCACACACTCCTACTACTCAGAACTGTATAAGGAAGCCCCAACAGAGGAAGCTGCTAAGTACTACTTCTTCAATGCTGCCCCCAACCACGCCGAGCATTTAGCCAACCTTGTTGACCTCATGACTGAGGATGAGCTAGCACAGGTTCTACGATGCTCTCTACCAACAAGTCACATGGACTAGAAGGCATCTCTTATGATTACTATAAAGCAAACTATGAAATAACAAAGAAGCCTATGCCATCACTCTTTATCTCTTAAGTCTGCAAAAAGGGAGGGTGATCCCAGGAGGCGCAGAAGCCTATACCATAGTGCTCCACAAAAAGGGGAACGTACTGACCTAAACAACTGGAGCTCAATTTCTCTAATCAACGCGGATATGAAGATAATGGGAAATATAATGGCTAAGAGTCTCTCAGAAAAAGCCAAGAAGTGCATTGCCCCACATCAGCATGGCTTTACCCCAATGAAGAGCATTTGGGACAACATCCACCAAGCTACAAACACACTGAGAGGAGCATCCAAGGGAACGCTCTGCTTTCTAGACCAAGCTGGGCATATGACAGATTAGACTGTGAATACTTGGCGGCAATACTTCGCAAAAAGGGCTTCCCCAAACCCTTTATCTCATGGATAGCGAACCATCAGCTATCATCCACCTTCTCTGTTCTAGGGTATTTATTCATTTCACCTTTTTTCACACCAGAAAGAGGCTCCATCAAGGGGACCCACTTAGCCCAATCCTGTACAACCTCACAATTGACCCCATCCTATGGGTGATGGAGAAACAGTTAGCTGGCATTGAGTGCAAGGGTCAAAATTACTTAAGGTTTTGGCCTTTGCAGATGACTTTGTGGTAGGGGTCTCCTCCAAGGCGGATTCCAAAAAGAAAGAGGAGATAATCAGCCTATATTAAAAAACCTCCCAAGTCAAGCTCAACAAAACCAAATCACAAGCCTATATGCTATCAGATGCTAGGCGCCTAAGCCCTAAAAACAAGAGGATAAAAAAGTTACAAACACAAGAAAAGTGAGCAAGTGTAAAAGATCCAGTTTGTCCCACCATTTTTTTAGATGCCTTGCCAAAGGAACCCATCAAACACCTAGGGAACCCAATCACAAGTGCGGGTATAGCAACTCAAGAGGTGCAAGAGAAGCTACTTCAGGATATCCAAAGGACAATGGCAAGGTGGATGTTAGGGAGACATCTCTGGATGGAAAGTGTCGCCTTGGCAAACTATGCTCTTCTCAAAAATTCGGTAACCTGAACATGCTATTGCCTTTAGCAATTTTTTTTAAAAATATTACATTAATTCTACAACCTTAGTTCTGGGGCTCATTTTCCCCCAGCCAGGATCACCATACTAAGGGGCAACTTCAGAAGGCGGGATGGGGTTAATAGACTCTGAATGCAACGCTGCGAACATATTCATGAAATGGATCAGTGCTGCGACCTCATAAGAATGGAGTCCACCTCCATCGGCATCTGCAGAAAGGACCCAAATAGCCCGAAACTTAGATTTCAGGAACCCAGGATCCCTAACCACCCTATTCAATAGCCTAGGTTCACACCCAGGGTTAGTAGGGACATGGGAAGCGACGCCCAAGGCCAAGGCGATGCTCCATTATTTTAAAATATTAAAAATAGAACCAAGAATATAACTCTAACACAAAAAATGCGCCGTGGACGAAAATGGATGACTCTAAAACTCAATCAGCACCCAGAGCCACAAGCAAGTGAAAATTCCGAGGGCCCAAGCATCCAGCCAATCCCAGCGCTGGATCTATGGGTTATAATCTACCCTCCTGAGCTTCATAATACTACTTGGAGAATATTGAGCGAGCCTCTACTTCAACCAAAATTATAACCCTGCATTGGAGAGTCACAAAACGACTTTTTGTACAGGGGAGCGCTTCAACGACACTCACAGGCAGTGCACAGTGTGCAACAAAGAAGCTTAGCTGCACCACAGGTAACGTTTCATGTAAACAAAAGTAAGAGTCTGGGAAGAAGTGGTGCGCTTAGCACAGCTATGATCCACAAATCCCAAGAACATAGCCAAGGACTGGCTCTTCCAGGCTGGGTCAAGGCATTAAGACCTTGTTTGCAACTAGATAATTTTTGCTCTAGCATTATGGGTGATCCATAGAAACTGGTTGCCGCCACTGCAAGCCCACAAAGGTCTGACCCAGCTAGGGCTGTCAATAACTTTTTCCTTATTATAAACAAAAACTTGGGCTACTGACTGTTTGTGGATGCCAGTCCACTGAAACAGTGTGCATGGGCAACGTCTTGGGCCATTTCACACAAGTTTGAAATTTCAATGGTGCAATGAACATGTTTGTGGAAAGCCCATTTACCTGAGGTAACTGAGGCCTCCCCCAACAGCAACCCACAGCCAAGCGCAATGCCAAGATTGTAATAATAGCATCAAACTACTCTAATTTTAACCCGCATAAAATATTCCCATTTACTCGCCTACCCCATCCCTCAAGTGCATCATCTCTGGTTGCATACACCTGAATAAAAATTAAAATTAAAATTAAGAATTAAAAATTAAAAATCAAAATTAATGGAAATAAAAAGATGGGGGAAGGTGAGTTATTAGGCGTATAGTTACCAACCTGAATGTTGCAGGTCCAATTCCTGCACTTTGCACATTAGTTGAGGTACCAGCTGAAGGAAACTATTGGCGGTTAGTAGGTCTAGCAACACAATAACCTTACCCATGACATAACCAGAAAAATGAAGTCTTGATATGGAAGTGGAAAACT